>JAQQAC010008880.1:86608541-86630669 GCA_029783875.1 Phataginus tricuspis | reverse complement strand
TGGTGGTGGTGGTGGTGGTGATGGTGATGGTGGTGGTGGTGGTGATGGTGGTGGTGGTGGTGATGGTGGTGGTGGTGGTGGCGATGGTGGTGGTGGTGGTGGTGGTGATGGTCATGATAATGAAGTGATGAGGAAGAATAAAAAGAGAGGAACAGAGAGAAGAGAAAGGAGGAAGAGGAGAAAAAGGTGGTGGTGATGTGTGGAGACTCCATGTCTACCACTAAGAAACAGTTCCACGGACAAACTGTTTGACCTTCCCTGGGCCTAGCAACTTGCCTGCTACATTGTGGGAACTCAGTAAACACCAACTGAATGTTCTGGTAATTTCTAAAGCTTATCCCAGACCCACATCATTCAAGATCCTATGAATATGTAGTAATCTTTCCCTGGATCTTAACATTTAGACTTGTGGTATAAACAAATGAATGAATTCTTTATGGTATTTGTAAATCAATTATAAAGGCTCAGTTAATCACTGCAAAGTTGTTTCATTCACTTTACCCTCTTTCATCTTTGGGGAGCAGGGGAAAGAGAATGATCAGGAGGAGGGCTGAGTGAAAGGTAGGACGCAGGAACCTGTGGGGCAGGGAAACAACAATCATGTGCCCTGACGCTCTGAATGCTGCCTGGTCTTTGGGGAGACCTGACCACTGGGTTCCTTTGTAGCAAAACTTCGCGCTTGCTGTGTTCCTTTAGGAAGGAAGAGCTTCCTCGCGGAGTGCCTGCCGAGCAATGGCAAGTCACTTAGAGCCACAGCAGTCTTCAGGCCAGGCCATAGCCTCCGAAGCAGGCAGGCTGGGCATTTTCTGCAGGTCACAAGGCCACTTCTCAACTGTTTACATTAACTTCCAACTTTGTGCATCTAAAGAAAGTCTGGCTCCTTTCCTCTGGCCAGAAAGCCAGCATGCCTCTGGACCTACTCTGCTCACCTGCAGTGAGAATCAGCTCATGAGATACAAACTCCTTACAACACTGACCGAAACAGGTTCCTGCAGAGACTTGCACACTCTTGTGACTTAGGCCAAGTCTGCAACCACAGGCGCCCTATTAGAAATGCACAGCTAGATGATTTGGGCACCTTCTGCAGCCTTTCTGGCCTCCTCTGAGCTCTGTGAACCCCTCGCTCTGAATGTGTCTCCTTGTCTCTGGCTCTTGCTTGTCCCTAGGGTCTCCCTCTCACCAGTTCCCCTCCCTCCCTCCCTCCCTCCTTCCCTCCTTCCTTCCTTCCCTCCTTCTTTCTTTCTCTCCTTCCTCCCTCCCTCCCCCCTCCCCCTCTCCCTCTCTTTCTTTCCTGCCCCCCAGATAATGCCTCTCAGCTAACCCCTGGTTCTCCCAACCAGGGTCTAACACAGGCTAGCACTTGAGACTTAGACTTTCCAGGGCTCTGTCCTCTGCTTTCTCCAACCTAAGGACCAAGTTCACACACCACCTTAGACATGCCTTCTTGGGGAGAATGAGAGTCCCATTCTCGTCTGTCATTTTGTCAGGATTAGCATGGGTCTCCCATTGTTCTGTCTCCAGAACATGAGTCTGTGCCCTTTCAGAAGAGAGACATCATCTTTTATTCCCAGGACCAGGCGCACAGCCTGCTCTCAGCGCTGACCTCCTGCCTATGCACTGGGCAGGCACACACAGGGAGCAGGTGCTAAGCTCCTTCAAAACAAAAGGTAAAATTGCTCCCTTGGTCCAACGAAAAGGCCTCTCAACTCCATCAGTGTGTTGGATTTCTGTGAGTTCTCTGCTGAAATTCCTGGTACACTACTGTCATTTCTCCCCAGTTCCTTTTCACAAAACACATGCCTTCTGAGATCCATCTACTTCTTTCATTTTTAAGTAAGGTCACCCAAGGATCAGACATTAACACCCAAACCACTGCAGAAGACAGAAGAGACGCTGTCGCCCTAGTAAGAGGCTAAAGGCAAAGAGTTATTGTGAGCTAGTTTTGGGGAGCTTGTGAAGCATGAGAAGCATTTCAGAAGCAGTTAGACAGCAAGAAAACACAGAGACACCGTCTCATGCACAGAACAGTAGTGGAAGTGCACTAAATGGGAAGTCAGGGGGCGGGCATCCTGCCACAGCTGTACCACGAAAAGCTCTGTGACCTCAGAAAAGTCACTGAATCTCTCTGAGCCTCATTTATTATAAAAGCCAGGATTTGAACTAGATCTCCAGCATATCCCTCTAAAGGTTCTCTGACCTGAGGATTAATTTCCAAGTGCATGCCACTGAGGCTGAGACTAAATGCACTTGACATTCATGGAGGTAACAGGATGGGCGCTCTGGCCGGACTGCTCGGGAGGGAGGCGGCAACGCGTGCAAACATCAGGCAAGTCGTCACTTGCATCTTTCCCCCATGACTACGCTCTGAATGGTTTCAGATCCAACTAGGGGAAATGGATTATGCCTGTGTGAAGATTAACAGAGGGAAATGTCACTAAAACGGAGTCAGGAGGCCAGAGGGGGCCCTCTTCATGCCCTACCACTCCTCATCAATTAGAGAAAGAAGTGTCAGCTGCAGACCCCAAAGGAGAATCCTCACCACACGGGGTCCTCGTGTACAGGCCCCACCAGGGAAGATGCGCACCTCCTGCCAGGAATCTCCACCCCTGCCGCTCAGCCAGTGGGGCCCCAGGGCCTGGGAGCCCCGCTTTTCTCCACAACAGCCCCTCCCAGCCCCCACTCCTCCTCCAGAACATGACGTCCCCTTGGTTTGTTGGACTTGCCTGTGGCTTCTGCTTGTCCCAAGTTGTGGTTTTCTGCTATTCCTGAATAAAGCCATTTTTGCTGATGAAATAACTGACGTGTATTTTTGAGATCAACCCGTGGACCAAAACATGTATTATGAACATATTACCTTCTGTCTCCCATTCTTTTTGTTTCATTGTTTAAAAAATCCTCCCCAAACAAGAAAAGGAGATTTCACCGTCCGGGTTAACACTTAAGAGGAAAACAAATGTAGCTGTAAATGTGCACTGGACTCCACCTTTTTGTTCATTTGGCGGCTTCCTGGAAGGGTCCTTTTAGCTCCTTTCGGCCCCTCTGTCTGCTGGGGAGTGAAAGCAAGAGCAGCAGGAAAGGGAATGGAGAACATGGGAGGAAAGCCCGCCGGGTCGCTCCCTGTTCCTGTTGCTTAGCAACGCCTCACATCTCCAACTGAGACATAATGATTCAGGGAGGTGACACAGGGGACCCATTTCTCATGAAGGAGCAGCCCGATTTTCCCAGACACACATTTTTTTAGGAAGATCATAAGATGACTGTCACAGCGAGGGCTCTGTGGCTCCACTTTTACAGCCAAAGAGTGAATGAGACGGCCAACCACGCAGCCAGCACGGTTGAGGGGCACACGGTTCCCGCTTGCGCGCAGGTCTCGGACTCACCACTTATCCACTTAGCCTCAGGGTCGTGGACTTTGAAATCCTCACTGAAGAGATCTTCCACGGTGACCTTCTTCTTCTGAGACAGGCTGTTATCTTCCGCTGAAAGAACAAAGCAAAGAGTCAGACTTCTCGTTTTCTAGCACACGGAGAGGACCGCAGAGCATCCTGACCGCCGCTCGGAGGTGACAGTGGACATGGTAAAACATGCGCTTTCTATCAGTAAATGCTGAGCACAAGCCAGTCGAGCTTTTTGTTTTTAACTGAACTACCAAAAACTATGGTAAGGGGATCACAGTTCAGTAAAACAGTACCGTTTCTCTGCCTCCACCGGCAACATATAAATGATGGTATTTCTTAGGTATGAACATAAAATGTAACTGTGTTAAGACTGATTTATGAACAATAAGATGGGAATAGACAGGTGAGGAATGGACGAATGTCCAGAGTGGATCTCACCTGTGTTATGACATCATCATTCCTTAAGCATTTGTTACATGCCGACTACTGGGAGCTTGTTGGGTGCTAGGAGTTAAAAGACAGCCAACATATTCCTTAGGTATTTACTCTCCGATACCACTTGTCCCTGGCTGTCTCTGGGGAGGGGGTTATTCTCTTCCAAAAAGAATCACCCCCCAAATGTCTGTGTGCAAACTCCCATTTCTTCCCTGCCTTATCTCGATCACTATGCTTGGGCTAATCCTTGAAGGCGCTAGGCTGATACCCACCCCAAGAGGAGGTGTTGAGTGGGGGAGACATTAGAACCCTGGTAGCTTTTATCCTGTTCTCTGAGGTCAAAGCTTCTGGGGTTCTAGCCACAAAGGAAACACATGAGGGCAATATATCACACCACACTCAATCCTGTTATTCTAATCAGACACTCTATCATAACCATTTCTGATGTCCACCATCCACATAGCAGGCTTATCCGGGCCCCTGCCTTCTTAAACGGAGGATGTGGTCAGAGCTCTTTTCCTAGAGATCCGGGTCCCATGTCACCAATTCTGGGCGTGCTGCTGTGCGGGGCGTGCTAGTGCTGACTAGGGTGTGCGTCTGTGTGGGGCTCCAGATGGGTGTGCTCCACACTGTGATATTTCTGTCTGCAGTTTCTGGCTCCTGGACCAGCTGTCCCTTCTTAGGCTGTCCTCCTGCGTGCCCACCTCTGTGGCAGGCTGGGAAAACAACAGGAATTTTTGTTGGATTACATGATGAAATAAGAATAAATAACCTCTCGATGACACCCCCAAGGCTTCTAGGATCTAGTGCACAGACCGTATTACATCTCCTATGGTTTCCTTCTTTTGGTCTCTCTGGATGTTATAATTACTGAAGTTGTCAGAAAGGTCACTTGTTACCTTGTGCATTGACTGACTTCTTGAATATCAGATGGGATTAATGTGGGTGAAAGTCTCTTGACAATTACGGAATGATGTGGTTCGAGGGGGCCTTGTCAGCCCTGATGGTAGGCAGACCTCTCCCAGGTGCCAAACAAAACATATTAAACCAAACCAAGTTCCCCTCACAGGGCCTATCTGTCTGATGGAAGCAGCCCCAGAAGCAGACACACGGCTTCAAACATGATGCCTTTCAGTGTGGAAACTAGACAGTAAGTGAAAAAATTTAAGGTTACTAGATATCAGTTTCATAAGGTTATCTGTGATCTCGTAATTAAGAATTATACTCGCAACTGGTTGATAAGTTAGTCCTGGAGATGCAACTCACATTGTAGTGACTATAGGGAGCAATACTGTATTATAAACATCAAATCTGCTAAGAGACTAGATCTGAATTATTACCCCCGCCATCAGAAAAGATAACTACGTGACCTGACAGAGGTGTTAGCCAACCAGACACAGGGATTCACAGTGCAATATATTAATGTATCAAATCACCACGTTACATGCCTTAAGCTTACATTGTTGTATGTCAGATATATTTCAGTAAAAAATACAGTAACTAAAGTAAACTGAAAAGTATACAAACTTCTGGGACACTCAGGATATGGTCAGAAAATAAATAATCATAATACAACTTAATTTTATCCGAGTACCCTTCAGTATTCCAGGAGGATCCTAGCTCCACACTTTGAGGGCTCCACATGTCCAATAAGAAAGGAAAGTAAGTCTGCCACTGAACAAACTTTGGGTAAAAGATGAAAAGGCAATTTATTCAGTTTCTGAAAATTTTCCTTTTCATAAAAGACTGTTCTATTTACCCAAAAATTGTTCTATTTTTAAAAACTCTTACTTTCTCTGTTCCAAAAGGTATTGTAAAAACATGTTTGATTTTTAAACCGGGACAGTGTGTGGTGGAGGCACCGTGGTACCTGCTGTAAAAAGTGCGCAGCTCAAGCCGGACACTTGGCTCTGTCAGCCATCACCTCTGCCTCCTTAGTTTACCCCCTGCTGGCCCGTCTGCACCTTGATGGTTCGTACACATACTCAACTACTATTTAACTAAGTCACTGACTTATAGTTTGATGCATCCCAAAAGTCCTCTGGGGTGGGGACAAGCAGGAGCGACCACCATGTTCCAGGAAGCAGGCTGAACCCTGAAGAAGCACGAGCGAAAGACCTTACGACTGACTTCATGAAGCTCACGGAGCAGTGGGGGCCAGAATGGACAGAAAAGCCACATGGCAGCAGGGAGAGCTGACAGCAGAGGGCCCTGGCCAGTTAATCCTGAAGGAGATGAGGAATTAGAAAGTGGGAAGTATTCCTGAGAGAGTTCCTTGAGGAGGGAGCCTGCTCACCACGAAAAAAGAGATAAAAGAGAAGCCATCAAGCCTGGAGGACTGCCGGGCACAGCAGGACTGTGAATGTGGCCTTTTCACAGAACCACAGGTGTGGGCACCAGCGTGGAGGACATGTGAGCTGGACGTGTGGAGAGATGAAGGTAGATGCTCTCGTTATATCTGAAATTCTGAAATTCCATTAGAAAAGACTCATGTGTGGGTTTTCTTTAAAAATCCTGCTTGCCACTCAGTCATACATACAGTCCGCAAATTACTTTCCTCCGTATCAGGAATGATGCTGTTAATTTCAATACGGCTTCTCCATCATCCTAGAAGGCAGCTAGACCCGGGCAGGAGCTTCTGGGTCCAACCTCCAGAGCCCGTGCCTTTTCCTTCCCCGTTTCCCCATTTTTATGTCTCTGGGACCATTTACATGATTTCTTCTGTTCAGTTTTCCACTTCATCAATTTTTTTCTTTAGGAGGTCTAGACACCTCTTTCAATCCATTACTGAGCTTTAAATTTTTAAATAATATTTTAATTTCTAACATCCCTAATTAGCCCTTTTTGAAGATCATCCACTCTTACAGTTGCATGCTCCTTTATCACGTGGGTAACATTTTTAAAGCCTGAAATGCCACTTCGGCTTTTCCTATTGATTTATATTCCTTTGCACTTAAGTTCTCATGTGTGTCAAGCAGGTGCTCTACTTTTTAGGCGATGGTTTCCGCAAGTCCTTGGTTCTTGGTTGTAAGCTTCTCCCTTGCAAGTGTCCTGGGTCACGAGACTCCTGGTGGTGTGGCCACAAGAATGTCCTGGGCAGTTTGAGACCTGTCTGGGCAGCGGCTCTCACCAGGCCTGTGTGTGGCCCTTTGGGCTGGACCACTGCCCGACACGGGCAGTGTGACTCAAACCCTCTGAACATGAACCCAGTTTCAAGGCAGGGTGCGCCCGCCCAGCCCCGGCCTCTCATGGACACCGGGATGCTAGCCGCCCCCCTCGGGCCTGACTTCAGCCTCTGTCTTTCGCGGGTGGCAGGGGTTTGAACTTGCCTGCTGCTGTAGGGTTCTGCCTGGTCTTGGAGGACCTTTCTCTCCCAGGTATATGAAGAACTCTCTTTCTTGTTTTTGAGTGTAGTTATGTTTTTTTGTTATTTATTTTTCTCTCCTTTCTACATGATTTAAGTCAAAAGGGAAAGGCTCTTGGTTCAATCCACCATCTTACACTGGAAATCAACATACAGACGGAGACACAAGAAGCGGCTGCGGGCATTGACAGTTTGATTTCATCCTGAAGGCAATTTGGGGGCGACTGCAAAGTACACTTTCCTTCAGTCCGTCGGCTTGGATGACCTCACGGCACTGGTAGGTAACCCAGCGCCGGTTAGCGCACCAGCAGGCCAGGGCTCTAACTCTTAGCATTCTAGGTATTCTCTATGCAGGTCAGAATGTGACGCAAACGGAAGCTCCTTTCCTTTCCTGAGGCTTGGCAAACAGTTCTGTTGGAACCTCTTCTCTAGAGAGTTTTTCAATCAGAAATTCCATCACTCTATTGAGATGAATCTGAAACGTAACCTCTTGAGGTTTTCAATCACTGCAAATAGAGGTTAGCTATCGACAAACCCAACCAGCAACAAGGAAATCTACCCAAATTAGTCAGAAGTCTCTTGTAAGATCTGCTTCTGTAAGAAAGTGGAATGACTGGCAACTCTAAAATGCTCTGTGGTCTTCAGAGGACACTGACAGCTGCCTAAGCGACCCTACAAGGAGGAGAAAGGAAAGCCATTTTATGAAAGGTCAACCTGAGCTACTCAGACGTCAAACGGCTCTTCCAAAGCTGTGTGAGGAAGCATCGGAGCAAACACCAACCATATCCGCAGGAGAACCTGAATCCTGACACTATTCACGGACAAGTGGGATGCTAATGAAATCACAAAATATAGACAATATCAGGCAGGTAATAGTAAAGATGATCCCAATAAAATGCTCTGCTCTCCAGGTAAAAAAGTTTTATGTGAATAAAGAGAAGATTAAAAAGACAATTTTTATGGACACATTTCCTTAATAAGCAAGAACGTAGCCTCCATATCAGACCACCACCAGCGCACAGATACTATGATGCAGAGAGTAAGAGTTCATCTCACCCCCGGTGGGAAATGTAACAGATGTCAATTACGAAGTGTTTCCAAAACTCAAAGGAGCCAGACAGTGGTGAGCCCGGCAGACAGAGCTTCCTAGAGGACACAGACCCTGACCTGAGGCTGAGTGTAGGAGCTCTTTACATCTGTAATGAATCGCTGAGAACATCTGCGTGTTGTTTCTATAGAGGCTGACAATATTTGTTTGTTTCCATACAAACTCTCAGAAGAGCATGTGGAAATTGAAGGAACTGCCATTTTTCAACGTCTGTACTGCTGTTCACAAGTTTCAATGACAGAGCCTTGGCTTAACAGCCAGTCACTGCAGCCTGTTCCATTAATGATGAACCTCATACGAATAACTGCTAGAGAAGGGAAACGCTCTTTGGAGACGTGGAAACCCTGCCCTTTGCTCTGCCCGTGTGCTGAAGCTCCGTGCCAGGCACTGCTGGATGGCGGACCCAGGAATTCCCACTAGATTTCTTTTTTTTAATAAAAGAAGTGCAATCAATGATATCTGTTGCAGACACTACTCCTCTTTCCTCGTTGATTCATATAATCATGAAAGAATAAATTCAGTCATGCATCACTATCAACAACTCTGGAACAACGGCATGTAAGCCAGGTGACAGGTCTCATGCCGCGGTAGGAACCTTGGGGATTTCTCATGTGATCCTGCATTCAAGGGCCCAGGCACGGCTGTCCACTCACAAAAGGACTCTCAGTAGGGACTGAGTAGGAAACACCACCCTGTGGGCAAAAATCCTACACACAGTAGGAAACAGGAGACACTGATCAAGGGCCACTCTCTCCCTTCACAAAGAGTTAGATATACTTCAAAATATATCAAAATACAGTTCTATGGGGAAATCTCTCTGGACTAGTCCAGCCCTGAATGTAAGAAACTAAGGAACTATGGTTGGAGTAAGAATTACACTGAACCACGTTGTCTGGAGGGAGGGTTGAAGAGCTAAGGAAAACCCACAGTCAGGACCTCTTTAAGGATGTGTTTTCCTCTTGACTTGCCCAAACAGAGTTGATCATGCCTTCCTTTCTGTTACCAGGAGCCAGCACTGAACTGATTACTTGTTTCCATTTTTTTTATTTATAATTTATTTTGGTATCATTACTCTACAATTACATGTGCAATATTATGGTTATTAAACTACCCCCTTCACAGGTCCTCCCCACCAACCCCATTGCAGTCACTGTCCATCAGCGTAGTGAGGTGCTATAGAATCACTACTTGTCTTCTCTGAGTTATACAGACCTCCCCATGACCCCCCCAGCATGACATCTGCTAATCGTAATGCCCATTTATCTCCCTTGTCCCTCCCTTTCCCGCCCATCCTCCCCAGTCCCTTTCCCTTTGGTAACTATTAGTCCATTCTTGGGTTCTGTGGGTCTGCTGCTGTTTTGTTCCTTCAGTTTTTTTCTTTGTTCTTATACTCCACATATGAGTGAAATCATTTGATACTTGTCTTTTTCAGCTTGGTTTATTTCACTGAGCATAATACCTTCTAGCTCCATCCATGTTGTTGCAAATGGTAGGGTTTGTTTTCTTCTTATGGCTGAATAGTATTCCATTGTGTATATATACCACATCTTCTTTATCCATTCATCTACTGATGGACACTTAGGTTGCCTCCATTTCTTGGCTATTGTAAATAGCGCTGTGATAAACATAGGGGTGCATCTGTCTTTTTCAAATTGGGCTGCTGCATACTTAGGGTAAATTCCTAGGAGTGGGATTCCTGGGTCAAATGGTATTTCTATTTTGAGTTTTTTGAGGAACCTCCATACTGCTTTCCACAATGGTTGAACTAATTTACATTCCCACCAGCAATGTAGGAGGGTTCCCCTTTCTCCACATCCTCGCCAACATTTGTTGTTGTTTGTGTTTTGGATGTTGGCCATCCTCACTGGTGTGAGGTGATATCTCATTGTGGTTTTAATCTGCATTTCTCTGATGATTAGCAATGTGGAGCATCTCTTCATGTGTCTGTTGGCCATCTGAATTTCTCCTTTGGAGAAGGGTCTATTCATGTCCTCTGCCCATTTCTTAATTGGATTATTTGCTTTTTGTTTGTTGAGGTGCATGAGTTCTTTATATATTTTGGATGTCAACCTCTTCTCGGATACATCATTTATGAATATATTTTCCCATACTGTAGGATGTCTTTTTGTTCTACTGATGGTATCCCTTGCTGTACAGAAGCTTTTCAGCTTGATATAGTCCCACTTGTTCATTTTTGCTTTTGTTTCCCTTGCCCGGGGGGATATGTTCATGAAGAAGTCGCTCATGTTTATGTCCAAGAGATAAATGCCTATGTTTTTTTCTAAAAGTTTTAAGATTTCATGACTTATATTCAGGTCTTTGATCCACCTTGAGTTTACCTTTGTGTATGGGGCTAGACAGTAGTCCAGTTTCATTCTCTTACATGTAGCTGTCCAGTTTTGCCAACACCAGCTGCTGAAGAGGCTGTCATCTCCCTGTTGTATATCTAAGGCTCCTTTATCATATATTAATTGACTGTAAATGTTTGGGTTAATGTCTGGATTTTCTATTCTGTTCCACTGGTATGTGGGTCTGTTTTTGTGCCAATACCAAATTCTCTTGATTACTGTGGCTTTGTAGTAGAGCTTGAAATCTGGGAGCGTAATTCCCCCTGTTTGATTTCTCCTTTTCAGGATTGCTTTGGCTATTCGGGGTCTTTCCTGGTTCCATATGAATTTTAGAATTATTTGTTCCAGTTCATTGAAGAAAGCTGTTGTCATTTTGATAGGGATTGCATTGAATCTGCAGATTGCTTTAGGTAGTATAGCCATTTTGACAATATTTAGTCTTCCTAGCCAAGAGCATGGGATGCATTTCCATTTGTTAGTGTCCTCTTTAATTTCTCTTAGGAGTGTCTTGTAGTTTTCAGAGTACAGGTCTTTCACTTCCTTCGTTAGGTTTATTCCTAGGTATTTTATTCTTTTTGATGCAATTGTGAATGGAATTGTTTTTCTGATTTCTCTTTCTGTTAGCTCATCATTAGTGTATAGGAAAGCAACAGATTTCTGTATGTTAATTTTGTATCCTGCAACTTTGCTGAATTCAGATATTAGTTCTAGTAGTTTTGGAGTTGAGTCTTTAGAGTTTTTTATGTAAAATATCATATCATCTGCAAATAATGACAATTTGACTTCTTTACCAGTCTGGATGCCTTGTATATCTTTGTTTTGTCTGATTGCCGTGGCTAGGACCTCCAGTACTATGTTGAATAACAGTGGAGAGAGTGGGCATCCCTGTCTTGTTCCTGATCTTAGATGAAAAGCTTTCAGCTTCTCGCTGTTAAGTATGATGTTAGCTGTGGGTATGTCATATATAGCCTTTATGGTGTTGAGGTACTTGCCATCTATACCCATTCTGTTGAGAGTTTTAATCATGAATGGATGCTGAATTTTGTCAAATGCTTTTTCAGCATCTATGGAGATGATCATGTGGTTTTTGTTCTTCTTTTTGTTGATGTGGTGGATGATGTTGATGGGTTTTCGAATGCTGTACCATCCTTGCATCCCTGGGATGAATCCCACTTGATCATGGTGTATGATCCTCTTGATGTATTTTTGAATTCGGTTTGCTAATATTTTGTTGAGTATTTCTCCATCTATGTTCATCAGAGTTATTGGTCTGTAATTTTCTTTTTGTCGTGAGGTCTTTGCCCGGTTTTGGTATTAGAGTGATTTTGGTATTAGAGTGATACTGGCTTCATAGAATGAGGTTGGAAGTATTCCCTCCTCTTCTATTTTTTGAAAAACTTTAAGGAGAATGGGTGTTATTTCTTCTCTATATGTCTGGTAGAATTCAGAGGTGAATCCATCTGGTCCGGGGGTTTTGTTCTTGGGTAGTTTTTGATTACCGATTCAATTTCATTGCTGGTGATTGGTCTGTTTAGTTTTTCTGTTTCCTGTTTGGTCAGTTTTGGAAGGTTGTATTTTTCTAAGAAGTTGTCCATTTCTTCTAGATTTTGCAGCTTGTTAGCATATAGATTTTCATAGTATTCTCTAATAATTCTTTGTATTTTTGTGGGGTCTGTCGTGATTTTTCCTTTCTTTTTCTGATTCTGTTTATGTGTGTAGAGTCTCTTTTTTTCTTAATAAGTCTGACTAGGGTTTTATCTATTTTGTTTATTTTTTCAAAGAACCAGCTTTTGGTTTCATTGATTTTTTCTATTGTTTTAGTCTTCTCAATTTTATTTATTTCTTCTCTGATCTTTATTATGTCCCTCCTTCTGGTGACTTTGGGCCTCATTTGTTCTTCTTTTTCCAATTTCAGTAGTTGTGTCTTTAGACTATTCATTTGGGAATGTTCTTCCTTCTTTAAATAGGCCTGGATTGCAATATACTTTCCTCTTAGAACTGCCTTTGCTGCGTCCCACAGAAGTTGTCGCTTTGTGTTGTTGTGGTAAAGTCTCCATATATTCTTTGATTTCTGTTTTGATTTGGTCGTTAACCCATTGATTCATTAGGAGAATGTTGTTAAGTCTCCATGTATTTGTGAGCCTTTTTGATTTCTTTCTGAAATTTATTTCTAGTTTTATACCTTTGTGATCTGAGAAGTTGGTTGAATTTCAATATTTTTTAATTACTGAAGTTCTTTTTGTGGCCTTGTATGTGGTCTATTCTGGAAAATGTTCCATGTGCACTTGAGAAGAATGTGTATCCTGCTGCTTTTGGGTGTAGAGTTCTGTAGATGTCTGTTAGGTCCATCTGTCCTAGTGTGTTGTTCAGTGCCTCTGTGTCTTTACTTATTCTCTGTCTGGTTGATCTGTCCTTTGGAGTGAGTGGTGTGTTGAAGTCTCCTAAAATGAATGCATTGCTGTCTATTTCCTCCTTTAATTCTGTTAGTATTTGTTTCACATATGCCGGGGCTCCTGTGTTGGGTGCATATATATTTAAAATGGTTATATCCTCTTGTTGGACTGACCCCTTTATCATTATGTAATGTCCTTCTTTATCTCTTGCTGCTTTCTTCATTTTGAAGTCTATTTTGTCTGATACAAGTACTGCAACACCTGCTTTTTTCTCCTTGTTGTTTGCATGAAATATCTTTTTCTATCCCTTCACCTTTAGTCTGTGTATATGTTTGGGTTTGAGGTGAGTCTCTTGTAAGCAGCATATAGATGGGTCTTGCTTTTTTATCCACTCTGTTATGCTGTGTCTTTTGATTGGTGCATTCAGTCCATTTACATTTAGGGTGATTATCGATAGATATGTACTTACTGCCATTGCTGGCTTTAGATTCGTGGTTACCAAAGGTTCAAGAGTAGCTTCTCTACTACCTAACAGCCTAACTTAACTTTCTTGTTATGTTATTGTAAACACAGTCTGATGATTATTTATTTCTCTCCCTTCCTATTCTTCCTCCTCCATTTATATACTAGGTGTCTTATTCTTTGCCTTTAGTTAGTATTTGGATGGTCTGCTTTCTTTGATATGATTTTATTTTCTCTGGTGACCTCTTTTTAGCCTTAGGAGTGCTTCCCTCTAGAGCAGTCTCTTTAAGATATCCTGAAGAGGTGGTTTATGGCAGGCAAATTCCCTCAGCTTGCGCTTGTCTGGAAATTGTTTAATCCCTTCCTCAAATTTAAATGATAACTGTGCTGGATACAATATTCTTGGTTCGAGGCCCTTCTGTTTCATTATGTTTAATATATCATGCCATTCTCTTCTGGCCTGTAAGGTTTCTGTTGAGAAGTCTGATGATAGTCTGATGAATTTTCCTTTGTAGGTGATCTTTTTTCTCTCTCTAGCTGCCTTTAATACTCTGGCCTTATGTTTGATCTTTGTCATTTTAATTATTATGTGTCTTGGTGTTGTCTTCCTTGGGTTCCTTGTGTTGGGAGATCTGCAGGCTTCCATGGTTTGAGAGACTATTTCCTTCCCCTGCTTGGGGAAGTTTTCAGCAATTATTTCTTCAAAGACACTTTCTATCCTTTTTTATCTCTCTTCTTCCTCTGGTACTCCTATAATGCAAATATTGTTCCATTTGGATTGGTCACACATTTCTCTTAATATTCTTTCATTCCTAGAGATCCTTTTATCTCTCTCTGCCTCAGCTTCTCTGAATTCCTGTTCTCTGATTTCTATTCCATTAACAGTCTCTTGCATCTTGTCCAGTCTGCTGCTAAGCCCGTCGATGGCTTGTCTGATTTCTGCATTGTCTTTCCTCACTTCCCTCACTTCCTCCCTCAGCTCTTGTGTATTTCTCTGTAGATCCATCAGTATGGTTGTGACTTTTATTCTGAATTATTTTTTAGGAAGATTGTGCATGTCCATCCCATCAGGCTCCATCTCCGGGGTAGTCTGGTCTGGGGTTGTGTGGGTAAGCTTTGTTTGTTCCATATTTCTCTGTCTTTTCATGGCGATAGAAGTGGTCAGAAAAAGAAAAAAAGAAGAAAGGGAAAATAGAGAAAAAAAAAAAGCCTGCCAGGTGTAATTTCTGTGAGGATCCTATAGGTGGCGCTGCTGCTACACTATTCGGCAGGTGCTTCGCTGAACCCTTTGTGACTCTGGCTGGGGAGGGAATGAATGGGAGGGTGCTTATTTCTGTGGGAAGTCTTCGTGCGACTGGTTTTCCCAGCCGCAGTCGAAGGGGACCGAAATTCCCCAGGACTCCCCGCGTGCTTGGCTGAGTGTGCTGGGACGATCCTGTTCCTCCACTGGGCCTGTCTCTTTAAGACCCCTAAAAAAGTGCGCACTTTTCTTTTGTCCCGGGGAACCGGCTGGGTGGACCTGCCGTCTTGGAATCTGCACCTCTGTCTCTCCAATATCCGATACACCGCGCGATGGGTGTCAGCGCTCCCCGTGCAGATCACCAGGGCTGGTTATTTCGTGGACCTGTACTTCCACTCCCTCCTGGCTCTGAACCTCTCCTCCCGCCGGTGCGCTGGGGTGGGGGAGTGCTCGGGTCCCGGCAGTTTGGGGCTCCGTATCTTACCTGCCTCGCGGGTGCTGAGTCCTCTCAGGTGTACCTGCAGGCTGGTGTCGTCCTGTATCTTCTGGTCTCTCTTTTAGAAATAGTTGTATTTGCTGTATTTTCATAAATATATTTGGTTTTGGGAGGAGATTTCCGCTGCCCTGCTCACGCCGCCATGTTCCTGGAAGTCCAGATTACTTGTTTTCTTAAGTCTATTTTCCACACTAGCTTGAATTCCCCCTTTTTCTTTTTACGTTAGGAATGGTGACTTCACCTCTGAGAGGAGCCTGGTACATATACCTGCTGAGCCAGCTTCTGTGGATTCTGTTGAAGAAAGCACTTAAAAAAATCTATACCTTTGTTTAACTTTCTCCTTAATATTTTTGTAATAAAGTTTTTGTATTACTAAAATATATTATTTATGGGTATGACCCAAATATATGTCTAAAGAAAGTCCCACAGGCACTGATGCATCTTGAAGGCTCTTTCTGAGAAAGTCACATGTCTCCGGAACCACCTGCGGTAACTAGTAGCAGAGCATCGGGACTAGTCACGTCGTACATTTTACTCGAATGCTGGGGCCGAATCATCAGCCTTATCCCACATGGCCCACGACTCGAGACGCTCTAGATGTGCTTTCTCAACGCTTCTCAAGTACAGCAAAGGCATTCCTCCCCTCTATGACCTTGCTCCATTCTTTCAGATCAGGGAAATAAACTGAGACCGTAAAATGTATTTCCCAACCTGTTTCCATCAATGAGTTACAACCAGTGGGGGCCTGTGACTTCATGTAATAATATGTGGTTGCTGTGTTTATCAATAGGCTGATATGTTTACCTAATTTCCCCCATTTTTTTAGACACCTTTATTGAGATAAAATTCATAGACCATAAACATACACAATTCGATGATTTTGGTATATTCACAGAGTTCTGCAACCACTACTCTAAGTTCTGAACATTTTCATCATCCCCAAAGAAACATCCACAACCATTGGCCGTCCCTCTCCGGTCCCACCCACTGCTTCCCAGTCCTAGGCAACCAATTACTTACTTTTTATTCTATTTCTGTACACTTAGCCATTCTGGGTATGTCATATAAATGGAATCATACCTTATGTGACTGGCTTATTTCCCTTAATATAGTATTTTCAAGGCTCATCCATGTAACGGTACATAGTAAGATGTATCAGTGCATCACTCCTTTATATGGGGGAGGGATGTGCTGAAGTTAATGAGGTTGAGCATCTCAGGCTATTCGTATACCTTGGGGAAAATGTCTCCCCTTATCCAGATTGTAAAAAATACTGAGATTAAGAGACTCACTCTCAGGAGAGAAGAAGCATGGAGGTGGCTCAATAACCTTTTGCCAATACTTCTGAAAGACCTGAAGGTCAGTATTCAGGCACACAAAGGACTCTTTGAAGAGCTTAAGCGTGTAATCACTGACCCGCTCGGCCATCTCATCAGAAGCACACACAGAGACGGGAGCATCTAAGCAAATCCTCTGGAGGAGTCTCTGGTCTAGTGGAATGAATCCCCATGACATACACAGGAGACCCACTGGTTCTGAAGAATTCTGTATCTATAGAGACAATGCCAGCTTGGACTGAACAGGACAGAGTATGAAATAAAAGAAAGCATTCCCTGAAAATGCAGGAATTATACACACACTGAATTTTTAAGAAGACATTAAAAAAATCTGGGTAGGGGGAAGAAAGACATGAAATCTGAGGTTCTGTAAATCATCACTTGACCTAATTTCTGGTGACTTTCATACCTCACATGAAAACAGAGTTAATTTAGAAATAATCTGGGATCAGGGGACTAGGAAATAGCAATCTGGGAAAGTGCACAGGCATGTTGTTTCTACCTAGGTGATAAATGCTATGTGAAGCAGGGTTTAAGGTGAGTGTTCTGCCCAGAGCAAAGGCAGACAGTTCCAGCCTGGAGCTGAACCCCCTCAGTACCGGACCTGCCTAGTTCATTGTGGACAACTTCTCTCCAGTTTCCTGATTTTTTTTTTTATATCTTCGATTTCTGTGTTCCTGACCCGGACCTGAGAACTCAACTTAGACCCCTGGATTGCTGCCTTTGGTTCCTGACTGCCCAAGTCTTCCCTAAGGCAGCAACTACTAGGTCAGCCAGACCCTTGTAACATGTGGTCCCAAAGGCTCCCGAAATTCACTTGAAATTTACCAAGAGGCTCTCATCTAAACCAGGCAATAGATTTGAGAGGAAACCAGGGTGCCAGGATAAGATTTACTCCTTTTCATAGTTTATATACAACTATGCCTTGAAAACAGGGTGCATAATGTAGCAATGCTTTGCAAAGTGTCCCTTTATGGATAAGCAGGTAGGCACATTTGCCTTAGCTTAGAGTAGTAATGCAAGTATGCATAATAAGCATCTACTGTCAACCTTTAGAAAAATGGCTCTTTATAAGGATTCAATAAATAAGCAAGATGCACCTAACAATCTTTGTAGAACTAATGATGAAAAGTCCAAAGAGAGACCGTTAAGATTCTCCTAGGGACCCATTTCTCAGTACTTTGGAAGTTTGTAACTAACTCTAAGGTTAGTAGCAGTGTAAATTAATTCTTTCTTTAATGAAAGTCTATCAGAACTCCCTCTTTTCAGATATGTTTCAATTTAAAGAATGGTGCAAACTCACTGTTGAAGTTCAAAGGAGGTAGACTGCATTCCCAAAGCATTTAACAGGTCGGGGGATCTTGCATGTTGTAGCAGACACTAGGCTGCCTCCCCAAGAGCCACTGTGCTCTTCCAACTCAGCAGAGGCTGAATTACTTGCTTTCTCAACCCCTGGTAAAACAAAGAGTGGCCATGCAGTATGGTCCTAGTAAATAAACTCTTTCCTGGCTAGTTTCAGGGGAAGGCAGAAATACATAACACAAGTTGTGAGATTTTCGCTTCCTTCCTCTGAGGGTCTGAGATGTGATGTGTGAGGCTGTCGCCGCCACTTCGCCAACATGCTCATGATGGGCAACAGGGAAAGATGGTCTTTGAGCCACTGAAGTATCTTGAGACTGGCTATGTCTAGACTTCTTGTTTTGTGAAACAATACAAACAGATGAAGCTTAAATTATTGTAGTTAGGTATCCTGTTACTTGCAGACAAAAGTACTCTCATTGACACACTGTAACATCGGATTTGGATAAATGCTGAAGGGGACCTGTAAGATGCCGCAGGCATAGGTTGTCTAGGTCCATGAGCTTCCTGAAACATATCCAGATTTTCATGAGTATATATATGCCCCTTTCTGCATTCCAATAAGATGATGTACAGCTTTATCAAATTCTAAAAACAGCTCTGACTTGTAAATTGTTATAGACAGTAGGAGCCATTAGAGCCCAATCTCAAATCCAGTGCCCCCAATCTGCCACCACTCCACCCCCTTCAGTCTTAACTCCTGACACTCGTGTTGCTCCATGGCTTCCAGGCCAGGAGTCCTCTGCCAGCAGCAAGTACTCCCGGCTTATTATGGCTCATGGTGACCTTCCCTCAAGGATTTCCTTCCACCTGTACCTGATCTTCCAAATTCCCCATCCTCTATAAAACCTCCTCAAAATGCTTCCTGTTCTCATCAATTTCTCCCATATTCTGGACTATCATAATAAATATTATCTGTCCTACCCATTTGAAGCACTTAGTCACAATGAGCATTAGCAAATTAACTGTCATCACAAACCACAATAACAAGAGTAGTAGCAGCTGCAAAAATGAAAAACTACTTCCTGAGCTGAGCAGACACCATTCACCCATCAGTCAGAGGGCAGGTGCGTGTGAACAGACACAACACGATCCAGAAGCACAACACAGACGCTCAAAGGCAAGTGAACAATACCAGAGACCTGTCAAGGGACCTGTGTGTCCTCTGATAGGACACTTGGTCACAGTCACTGATGACAGACGGACTAAGACAAAGATTGGATTTGGAGGGTGAGTTCTTCATACCGGACAGAGAGCTGAGAGAAAATGCCTGGAAGAGATGAGCTAACTACCTGTTTCTACATGAAACAATAGGTATATGTTACTTGTTAGGAGATACACAGAAGTTACAAAATCACTGTTAAACTACTTAGCAACTTGCCTAGGGTTATATGTGACCTCTTGATGAGATAACGCATCAGAGATTAAAAATTGGGCACTAATACAACTTCAAACGCAACAATGAATCTCACAAACATTATATTAAACAACATAAACAGGTATAAAAGAATACTACATGGTTACATTAATAATGTCAATGTAAAAAGCATAAAAGCACACAACACTACTCTATGATGCCAGAGATCACCCTCAGAGGGGATTAATCATGAGAGAGCTGGAGGGGAGCTTCTGGGAAGAGGACTACAATTTCTTGTTTGTTCTGGGTGCTGGCTACAGGAGCCTGCTCAGTTTGAAAATTCATTAAACAATATCATGTTATAAACAGTAATAAATTATACATATTATATATAATATAAATTACATTTCATGTATATAAATTATATATATATTATATATTACATTTCATATATATAAATTACATATACACATTATTTCTAAATATTATATATAACATTTTATATATATTGTCCATAGGAGCAGATAATATAATACTTTACATATATTTTTGTATAAAAATATTTTATACTTACATACATAAAATATTTAAAAATAATTTGTTCCAGAATTTTAAAAAGACAAGCTTAAAACAATGAGATATCACTACACACCTATTAAAATGGCCCAAGCCTGGAACACTGACAACACCAAATGTTGGCAAGGAGCTGGAGCAACCGGAACACTAATTCTGGGGAGAATGCAAAATGGTATGGCCAGTTTGGGAGACAATCTGGCTGTTTCTTACAAAACGAAATATATTCTTAGCATATGATCCAGCAATCATGCTCTTCGTATTTACGCAAAGGAGGTGAAAATTTATGTCCACGCGGAAACCTGCACATGGATGTTTACGGCAGCTTTATTCACAACTGCGAAACCTTGGAAGCAACCAGGATGTCCTTCAGCCGGTGAAAGGACGAACAAACTGTGGTCCATCCAGACAATGGAATATTTTTCAGTGTTAAAAAGAAATGAGCCATCAAGCCATAAAAAGACGTGGAGGAACCTTAAATGTATGTTGCTACGTGAAAGAAGCCAATCTGAGAAGGGTTCCTATTGCAGGAGTTCAACCATAAGACATTCTGGAAAAGGCCAAACTATGAAGACAGGGAAAAGATGAGTGGTTCTCAGGGCTGGGGGTGGGGTGGGTGGTGGGGGGCAGGGCAACCTCTGAGAACAGGCGGAGCCCAGAGGATTCTCAGGGCAGGGAAACTACTCACACGACACTGTAATGCTGGATACGGGACACAGAATGTGCAACACTGAGAGTGAACTTCAATGTAAATAATGGACTTGAGGTGATTATGAGGGGTCAGTGCAGGTCCTCAGCTGTAACACATGGCCCACCCTGGGGGTAGATGTTGATAGTGGGAGAGGGCCATGCATGGAGGGGGCCGGGGTATATGGGAAACATTTGTGCCTGCCACTCCATCTTGCTATGAACCAAAAACAACTGCTCTGAAAAAGTCTAATTTTTAAAAATCCATGGACATTTTACTACAGACCTTCCTTTGCTAGCTTGGCAGTGACAACTCTTAAGTGGAGGGGATTCTCTAAAATGTGATTGTAATGGAGCTCTTTCCCACATACACCCATTTCACCTTATTTTGACTGTAGTGTAAATTCAGGACACTTGAAGTCTCTGACTTGAATGTATTCACTCCCCTGTGAGAGAACCCGATTCATGCGCTGTGACTGCCAATTTGCCAGACTGCCCTCCTTCTCAATAAAGCCTATTGAGCCTGATTGAAAATAAAAAGCAGAGCTGAGAGTCAGCAATGCAGTTACAGATATTAAACCTACATCCAACAGTGATGAAATTTCAACGCCATAAAAACAATCTCTCTGTTACACTCCCATCCAGAAGACTAATGCTCTCCTATTCTGATAACCTCTTCTTGGCCTTAACCCAAAGTTTACCTTCAGTATGACTTCCAAATATGCAAGGCTTTTCAGCTATATACCCCCTGAATGTGTTCCAGTGTTTTCCATCACAAACTGCTGTCCATCTTCTCTACAGTGAAAATCCATAAATGTCAAATGTCAGGGATGTTTTAATGCAAACAGGATCCTGCTAGATCTTCAGGTCCCACTGCAGTAACAGTGGCACGAGAGACTGTCAGAGTCCTTCCCATCAGAACGCAAGAACTGTAGGTGCCAAAAGAAGGTATGCACTGTGTGTGACCTAGCGTAGACAGATATTTAATGTCTGAAAGTAAAAAAGGTAACTTTGAGTCTATTATTCCAAAGGGAAATTTAGGAAAGAGCACAGACTGGAAAGGGGGAAATACAAAATTGAAAAGGATGCACTCTCATTTGGCTTGTCCCTGTGGAACCAAGATTGCCTTGAACACTTTTAATTTGATTTTTAAGAGCACAAATTGTGCATAACTGGTGGTAATTACACCGCACTACAGAACCGGATACTCAGCGTTCAGAACCATTACCTCGAGGCCCTTCAAGATCCGGAGGCCTCACAGGGCACTCCGGCACTATTCTTCAGACCAGTTGGGAAAGAGACCCACATGCGCTGGGAAACATTTTCACCAAAACTCTGGAACCAGAATGGGTTTTTTGGGTAAGCAGATAGATGGCAGGTACGTGATCTGAGTTCCAACAAACCAGAATATAGGACTGGAAACAGGCAGGCCTTGAAAAGATTATTTTTGTGAAAGTATCTACTACGATTTCTGAGTAGGTCTCCTAGCAAAGCGGAAGTAGGGTGGGTGGACTGCCCCCAGGACTGCACGGGTAAGTCCGGGTGGACCGCCCCCAGGGCTGCACGGGTAA
>JAQQAC010008880.1:86557178-86608531 GCA_029783875.1 Phataginus tricuspis | reverse complement strand
CTGCACGGGTAAGTCCGGGTGGACCGCCCCCAGGGCTGCACGGGTAAGTCCGGGTGGACCGCCCCCAGGGCTGCACGGGTAAGTCCAGGTGGCGTTACGGCTGGGACTCCGCTGCCTGAGACTGAACTTGGTCCCATCCAGCCGAAGCCACTGTGGAGCTTCATTATGGTCACACCAGATTCCGTTATCTGCCCGACTCGGCAGGACTTCAACCAAGCCCTGCCTATGGCGCCTGCTTGGATTTGGCTTAGAGAGCGCACGACTGAAACCCTGTGCGCGCTCCATCTACTGCAGTGGACTCCATGCTCTCACGGGGCACATCTGAACCTCCTTTTCCCACAGTCCACGCTGCACTTCACTCAGGGCTCTCAGCCCCTCACAGGGATCATGACGGACCAGTGGGCAGGTCCGTTGGTTGATGGGAGGATGCTCTGCATGTCTGTGAATTTGAGAAACCTCTGGAGCTGGTGACAGATGGTGTGAACTGACATTCTCCTTGGCTGGACAGAGTTTGGAACACCAGGCCGGGAGGCAGGGCTCCACCCAGAGCTGGGGATGAGGGGGCGGGGGAGCGGTGGTGGGAGAGCCAGGTGCCTGGTGGCCCTGACCTAGGACACACAGCCCCTGGGCAGCACGGCCTCGAGGACGTAGGAGCCGAGGAGGCCCAGCAGAGCCAAGGGGCTGGCAAGGCTCGGGTGCCACATTATTTTAACAGAAGAACCAAATAAATTCTGCTCTTCAAAGCCTTCCTGGCATGCAGGGATTCCCTAGAGCCAGGCCACCAGCCACAGGCCCCTGGTGGCTGCCTCCCTGTTGCCCTGATAACTGCAGGCAGCACTCGCCGTGACCACAGAAGGGCTGGTGGGGGTGGCCGCACCACCCAGGGACTGGGGGCAGAACACCCTGCGGTCAGCGGTGGCGTCAACGGACGAGGAGGCCACGTGCTGCCTGCACAGAGGAGCGGACGGGCAGCTCTGCGGGGCGCTGAGTCAGGCACCTGGAGGGGAGGGTTCCAGAACCTCATCTTAATCAAGACGCTCGCCCCAGCCCTGCCGGCAGGAAAGGGGCTCCAGGCAGCTGTCCTATTTCACAGAGAAGTAATTAGGCAGGAGCCCTCGGCCTCAGGGTCCCTGAGCGCTCGGGACACCTGGGCGGGGGAGCACCCGCAAGCTGCCTGGACGGGGCGGCTTCCCGAGTCCCAGTGCGGCTCAGGCCCACAAAACCAAACTGCCAATACTCATTTTCTCACATAAAATGCAGTTCTGTTCAAAGAAAAGCAAAGGGTGAGCACATGCCCCCCAAGTCCTGGGGGGGACCTGATTTCCCTCATATTAATTAAAAATCCATAGCTGCTAATGCCCCAGCTAAGTTAATCATCACCAGGACAACCATAAAACAGAACAAGTGTTTGTCTTAACTCGCCCTCCCCGTCCTTCTCAGCTCTGCTCCTCTGAATGCTTTTTTTCCTGATCAGTCAGGTGAACAGTACTGAATCCTGAATCCAACATCCCAGGTGACTTTGGGGTATTCATAAAACACCGTCAAGGAGATGGTGACAGGGTCGTTCCCAGAATTGCTACCAAAACCTCTTCAAGGTTAGGCAAGTTTTTATGGTACTTCAGTATATATATATACTGCATAAATACAGACTGCACCAGTATTTTTTTAAAACAACTTTCCTATCATTGCTTAAACAACTTGAGATAAAATTCACATATCACAAATTTATCTTTTTAATCTGTATAATTCACATTTTTGGGATTTTTGTCAAATATTTATTCTGTGCCTATTGAGATGACCATGTGGGGTTCCCCCCCCCCATTATTCTAATAATGTGTTTGTATTACATTGATTTTCATATGTTAAACCAAATTTTCTTTCCCAGGATGAATCACATTGGGTCATGGTGTCCTTTTTATATGTTGCTGGATTCAGTTTGCTAGGATTTTGCTGAGATTTCTGCATTTATATTCCTGAGGGATACTGGCCTACAGTTTGCTTCTCTTGTGACATAGTTACTTAGTTTGGGGTTCAGATTACTCCTTGATTCACTTACATTTTGGGGTAATTTCTAGAAGATTTCTGACTCATTTTTATACTTGTTTTAGTTTATCAGTAGTACTTTCTTTTATCCTTAGTTTACAATCAACATCTGTTGTTTTAATAATTTTCTTAATTCATCCTTCACGCAGTACCCAGGAATTCCACTGGATAAATTATTTTAATTCTAATGCTGCTGTCTTTAAGCTCACAAGCATGAATAAGTTATTATGGATTTTAATGTATACCAAACATTTCCACCTAGTCAGCAAGTCTATAAACAAATTCAAAGCATATGAAATGGATCTTTTTCATTGAAAGCATATTACCTCACTTACCCCTATGGCACAAAGAGACTTAGGACCCGAGAAAAGTAAATTTTAGGATAGGTAGTTACTTAATACAAAATGCACAAGGTACAATCACGCTCTGGCTCCCACCCAGTGACTCGCTTTTCCAGGAAGCAGCAGGCGTACCTGGCGTCAGCAGTATGACCGACGTGACGATCAAGGAGCAGATGACCAAGATCACGAGCAGGGCGATCGCTATGCCTTTCCAGTTCCTTTGCGGAGGGTTACTCCCCACCAGCTCCTACAGGCAACGGCACAAAAGAGAGACCCAGTGAGTGAAATATGGAAATAAAACAGGCCACATAAACGTGTTTCTTTTAAGTCAGGAATCGAGACACAGAACAGTGAATGAGGCACATGGTCATGTGGAAGCTCTTTCTGCCCGTCTGTCTCGATGTCCTAAAGCCGAGGGCTCCTTCCCTGAACCACAGCAAAACGTCATCTCGAGAAAGTCCCTGGTATTATGCCATGATATAATACAGTATCTGTGAACGTAATGTTTCTCTGCTCTGTAACTGGGGTCAATGGCACAGAGCGACTGCTGCAGCCCACCGACGCCCATCGGGTGATCAGCAGGTCCGCCCCAAGTCCCCTTTCATCCTTCTTTTCATTCACATCCACACTGCGAACTTCTATTTCAGGCTTCCAAATCCAAACACTTAGTTAGCACATACTACTTGCCTGTTTTAATCAACCTCTGTCCATCACTCGCCACCCTGAGCCTTTTCTCCCTTCTCCACCTCCTCAAACAAGACTCCAAGATCCCCCAGGTCTCCCCTCACTGGGTAACTAGCTCACTAATCGCTGTTCTAGAGTTTAGTCCCCTGCAGGGAAACATACCTGCATCAGACTAGGGGCCGGGGTGGGAGGGGGCATCTGGAGACATTGCTAAAGCATGCCAGTGGTTGAATAAATCTAGAAAATTAATCACATGTACTGGCTGCTGAGACCAAACATTCAGTTCCTTTCCAGTCAGGGTGATCGTATAATCTAAATTCCAAACCATGGGACAACAGGGGTAATTGTGGTATGAATAATAACTGATAAATATAATAGTTTATATTAACAATAATAATCATTAATTATACAAGAGCGACTGGGACGCTCCAAGGCCAGTGAGACACTTGGTCAGTCTGCACGTGGATGGCTGCTACTTCTGCCCATAAATAGTTCACAAAATAGTCTCTTACGGTGCCCATGACTACAGCGCATATTAACACCCCGTCAAGATGAAGCCGGATGAAGGGCTCAAAGATAGATGATGCGACACGTAAATACTTCTTCATCCAGGACTGAAAGCTCATTAGAATGTAACCAATTTCTGCCAATCCAAATAAAGATACTACTCAACCCTGGGATGGAAAATCATTAAGGTTTGATATCTGGATATTTAATATTGGCTGTTTACATTAGCAAGAAAAATTCTGAGGGCCATTATAATCTCAGCAGGAAAGTTCTGCAGTTGTTTAGAGATTTCTACCAGTCCTTGTTTCAGCCACCCAGAATCCAATTCGTCCATTCAGAGGCGGCTCTTCGGCACTTCAGGAAACGAGACGAAACCTTAGCATGAAGTCATGACACGAAGTCACACTGAATCAATCTCATTTCCGAGTGGAAAGATTTTTCCACGTGAGAAAACCGCTGGCCAGTGACAAGAGGGAACCCGATTTGCTGATTCAGCCGCTTTGCACTTCACCCAAGTCACACAAAAAATAAGCCCTTCTCACCGAGTTTGTGAAGAATGTAAGCCTTGAGATGGTTCTGTTCCTATGGCCATCATAATAGGAACAGTCCTGGTCAGTGTATGGCGGAGAGTCTGCCACAGACCCAAGTGGACAGTCTGAGAACACTGTTCAGATTAAATCCCAGGGAAACCATCAGAAACAGAATGTTTTAATACTCAAGACCAAATCTCACTCAAGATACAGAATGACAAAATTAATGTTGTTGTCTTCCCCAACTCAAAACATTTGACACCTTTTGAATCTTGTTTTTCATAAAAATAAGCTAGAATTCTGAACGATTTTAAACTCATCTAGTATATGCATCGGTCAAAGTTTATATGCACAAAAAGCCTACGACTTCTGCTTTGCATCAGTTCCTGGATCAGCTCATTGTGTAACTGATTTACTAGTGAAAGTGCCCGAGAACCAGTGTCGCAGTATCAGAAGCCCCTCTGCCGCGCCCAGCGTGCCCCTCCCCCGCCCAGACGTATCCACAGCGTGGTGCCCGGCTCTAGGCTGGATGTGGTCAGAGACAATGATATACAGAGAGTGTCTACAAGGACGACCAGAAGCCTAGACACTGCAGAACATGTCACGTGAAATAAGGCTGCAGAAAGTGTTCAGCTTCAAAACCAAATAGAGTCCTCAGCTATTTGAATACCACATGGAGACAGAGAAGACATTCTGTATAGCTCCAGAAGCAGAGTTAGAACCGAAAGGAAATTTCACAAAGGCAGAATTTGGTATCAATAAAACCTGAGCATTTCCAGCCCTTAGTATTGCATAATAATAGAAAGGGCGCTTGACCAGGCAGTGAGCAGGATGGATGAACGTCTATCAGAGGTCCTGCAAGGAAAGTGGAAACAAATGATCTTAAAAATTACTCATACAGTGTAAGTTCTACGGACACATATAGGACAGAAAAGAAATGCAATGTGAAGTTGCTACTGTAGGTGGAAAAATGAATGAGTGTCCAGATGCTTCTGAAAAAGAGAAAGACTCTGCTTCCTCCATACTCACTGGACTAAGAAAGGATTTTTGCACAGAATCCCAACTACTAGATCTACTCTTGAATGGGAGAACATGGGACAACCAAGCAGGCACTGACAGTACAACACGAAGCAATGAAGTGAAGCAATTCTGGGCCAGGTATGCCTTTCAGGCAACATTCTTATATTTAAAAGCAGGGTAATTTTACCCACAAAAAAGCTGACTTTTTTCTCATTTGCCAAATTTCATTGTATAGGTACAGGTAATTTTGTTTTACTATGCAATTTTGTAACAATAGTAATGGCAGACAAAGAGAAAAATATCATGAACAATCTTGCTAATCCAAGAAAACAAAATTTTTCATTATTTTCCATCTTCCTTTCTAGCCCTGGTCTAGATGCATGTTTAATTTTTACATAGATATAAGGAAAGCAGAGGCATGGCTTCTGAGTCGGAATGCAGGTTAATATGCGCTTCTTTGGACCTCTAATTTGGCACCCCACAGTCAAGTGACTTCCTCATCTTAACTTGCTGGAGTAGAATTGTGGAAAATTTGGGTAGACCTGACCTTGCTTTGCAGGAAGGACACGAGACGTTAATAAATTATCTGCTAAAATGTTGAGCTTCGGTGGTGCATATCTCAACGGAATTATCTATTTTTGATGAGAGGCTTGAAAATGAGACTATAATATATTCCCTGTTGTGTTTGGTACCATATTCACACCTTGGAGAGCCAATCAAATGGAAAAGCATGTTTACAATTAACCATTTGGTCTAAGAAGGTGACTGAATCTTCCATCTACCCACGCACCCATCCATCCATCTGGCACATATTCAGTCAGGGCTCACTCTGCCAGGCGCTGTTTGAGAACCTTGGGTACAGCAGTAAACAGACAATGACACAATCATCAACCCGACAAACTGAGTGGTTTTCATTTTTCCGGATTTCCTTTCCTGTATTCTAGTGCAGTGGTGGGGACAAATAAACAGATAAGTCCACTGGAAAGAAAAGGGCAGGAAGGGGTGGGACACGCATCCTCTGAGCTGTCTGCAGGTGAGGACATCCGAGAGACTCCCTAGTTCAGTGACATTTGAACAGAGACTAAAGGAAGTGGAGCGGGGAGGTAGCACAAGGCTGCGGTGGACAGAACTGTGCCCCCTGCCTCCACACGCTGGAGCCCTGACTCCCAGTGAGGTGCTTGGATGGGCCTTTGGGAGGTGATTAAGTTTAGATGAGGATGGGGCTCCCATGATGGGGCTTGTGTCCTCCTATGCAGAGACGCTGGAGAGCTTGGCCCCATCTCCACCCGCACACACCGAGGAAGGCCACGTCAGGACACCGAGAGAAGGTGGCCATCTGAGCCGAGGAGAGGGCTCACCTGGGCGCTGCAGCGGGCACCTTGACCTCGGGCTTGCAGTCTCCAGAACCACGAGAAATTCATCTCTGCTGTTTGAGCCACCCAGCCTGCAGTATTCTGTTAAGGCAGCCCTAGAGTAAGACACAGTGTAGGCATTGCGTCAGGCCTTAGCTTACTGGTCCCAGGTGTCAGGACACAGTTCTGTATGCCTGGAGCCCTCTCTGAGGTTCTGGCCTTCTATTCTCAAGACAAAAGCACTTTGTGGGTCCATAGCAAGGGAGCCCTCCTCTCTACCTCTAAACCAGGTCTACGTTCTTCCCCACCCTCTGCTCATGACCTTCTGCTCTCCTGGAGCAAGTCATTCCCTTCCATGTCCCCTACCACCACACCCAACTTTGCATATGCTATTTCTGTTTCCAGGAATGTAATCCTGTCTTCATTTTTCAGGCAAATCCCTCTGCATTCTTTAGTTGTCAGCTAAAATATCATCTCTGACATTCGGGGATGATATTTTAAGGCAAGGATGTAAAACCCTGCCTGGTTTTGCAGGCAGAGTTCATTATTCTCTCATCTGGATGCAATGGCAGCACGTTGTAAGTGTTCTTCTATAACATCACTGCGCTATTCGAGGATATATTAAATGCCTGTGTCATCACCCAGACTGCAAGCTTCTTAAGGACAGTTTCCCGGTTGTGTTTGTGTTCCCAATGCCTGGTGCAAAACCTGGGACCCCATAGGGCTCAGCCTTTATAAGAAGTAACTTTGTCATTTGTCTGGCAGAAAAGCAATTGTTGATGGATGCAGGAAGCAAAGCATTAATACAAGCCCATTGCATTAATGATGCCGTAAGTAGCAATCAGTCCTGACAGATGTAATGCAAACCGACACCCGCAGTTGGCAATCCCCTTGTTTCTAGTGACATCACTGTTGCTCGTGCTTATTTTTAACTCGGGCAAAAAGAAAACAAACTGACCTAAATGAACAGAGCATGACCTCCATGTTCTCCTAGGTTGGTTGGTTGGTTGTTTTAAATATAGAATTCATGCTTCCAGATTGTTATCACCTTAGTAATTTACCAGCTTGATAACTCACGTGCCAATTGTACACCTGAAATGGAAGATGTAACTATAGATTAGTTAAGGACAGCACAGTGTCCATGACGGACTCAAACAGGACTCGCTGCACGCCGTTTCCCGGGCTCCGGGCCACACCGCCGGGAGGTACGTTAGGTGATGCACTGCACCCTGTCCTCCCTGGGTGACAATCTGACGCGTCCACCTCTGCCTGAGCCCCGGCCCTTGCACAGCATGTCCTCTGCTCCACTGGTCACACCTCTTGCCTATGACGAGCAGTCAGATGAAAACTCTGAGGTTATCGCTTCAAAAAGTAGGGGCCGAAGGTGGCAGGGGGGAAAAAGGGAAAAGGAAAGGAGGGGCGGGACGCCAGGAGTCTGCTGCTTGGCGCTGGGACACGCGGGTGTTGGAAAGCCCGCTGAGGCTCATAAAAACGGCCATGCTGTCACTGCCAAGTAATGGCTCAGCAACACCTGGCGCGTGACATGGGAGAACACAGATGCACACGACGTGTCCCACACTCTAAAGAAAGTGAAGGATGCGGGGAAATCCCATTCCTTTGTCTGCTTCTCCTTGCTGCCTCATAAGGGTTAATGAGGAGAACCTGGAATTTTAAGTTTTGTCGGGCCCAAAGGAGGGTGTTGCAGGCTGCCGCTAGGTGACTCCACAACAAAGCACTGTGTTCCTAAAGCAGATGGCCCCTGGGGATGTTTTGGGTATGTATCACAGAGTATGTTCATTTTATGTGATATAAGTATAGCCTCACACAGCTGAAGGGACACGAGTGTCACTCCCAGCAGAGGTGTGAGTGGTAGATGATGTTTGCAGTAAATGAAGGCCTCTTTCCAGAGAAGCACCACACTGCAGAAGGTCAGTGTTGTGAGTGGAAGTGCAGGCATACCGGGGAGCAGGGGTGACAGCAGGGGCGGCAGTGACAGCAAAGGCCCAGGCCTTGCCAGCCATGATGGGGACAGCTGGCAGTTTTGCATTTTACTTCCCTTTGCTAAAGGCAGAGGGGTCAACCAGATGGCCCACTCACCAGGGAAGGAGGAAGCAAATTCAATTATTTTTCTCATCATAATCCACCTCTGAGACAATCAATCCCCTCTTTTCCAGGCAGCTCTCAGAAGTATATTAAGGCTAGAAGACTATTCTTGGCTCCCAGAACGGAAAGAGGCTTTCTCCAGGATATATAACCAGACCCCAGGTTAGGTAATTGATAGCTGACAAAATCTCCAGAGGGTGATATGAATCAGCCGCTGGGTGGGCTTCACACTTCAGGCTGGGAGTGAAGCCGATGTTGTCTGACACGGCAGAACGAACTCGCTGCCCAGCACAGCGTTGGGTCTGCTTAGCAGGGAGATCTTTCCACTGCCTGGAATTCTCCCCTCCTCTGCGACTGCCCTTCTGCATCTTCCAAGTACTGCGGGGTTTTTCTTGCTGTGAGCACGGGGGTGGGAGGGGGCTGTGGTCACAGGGCACTGGGGAACGTGCGCTGTGCCAGTGGCTCTGAGGTTGACATGGCCTGTGTGGCCGCGCAGCCACTTCCAGGAGTCTGAAGCTGTGTCCTGGCGGTGGCACGAGTGGCAGAGGGCGTCTCTCCCTTCAGCAGCTTCTGCTGATTTCACAGATCAGAAATTCAATTCGGTTGGCAGGTGCTGCTCCTGAGGGCGGGCAGGTACTGACCAGTCGCCCCATCTCTGGGAAAAGGAGCGGGCATCCGTCCTCAGACAGGCTCCCGGGCGCCGTGCTCCGGGACGTGTCCCCTCGCTTCTCCGGGTTCGTGGTGATGCCCCAGTGCAGGCGCTCCACCGCCCCGTCTGTATTTCCTGGGACCCACACTCCTTTTCTCCTATGGATTCAGGAACTTCTGAAGCTGACTGCATCACCTGGCTTTCTCGTACCGCCCGAGGGAGGATCACTTTGCAATCATGTCCAGCACCATTATTATGGCAGCCGTCCACCCTCACCTGCAGTTCAGCAGATGTACGTGTGCAGGGTGAGCTTTTCTGCTCTATCAGTCCTTCTAAGGGGAAAAAAACAGCGAACAGGCAAACCGCGGCTGGGATTGCGTATCTCTTAATTTTTTTTTCTTTTTTTTAACCTGCAAATTCGACACCAGTGTTCGAATTATTTAAGGCTCTTCAGTTTAACTGGCTGTGTCTGTTAGCTTCCGTACATTAATTCAACAAGGAAGCTCTTCTCACCTTCAGAGTGCAGTCTGACTTGGATCTATTTGGAAATAATTTTAGAGGTACCATGGTGTTCCATACATCACCAAAAGCAATGGCCCTGTGACCTGATGGCAGACAGAAGAAATTCCACAATGTACTATGCGCAAGAGAAATGCCTTTCAGTGAAAACGTGGCCATGGAAGTAAGTTGCAGAATTTAATAATAAGCATCATATCTTTCACACTGTGTATGATAACAATGTCTGAAAAGCATCTTTAGATAATGGCTGTCTTTGCAGAGACTCACAGAAACCCACGGGCAATTCTGAGACATGTTTTCTCTACTGGGCAGCTTTGTGGCAAGCTCAATACATCTTCCCAGTGCTAAAAATTCCATCAAGCCCTCAATAAATATTAAGTAACTAGCAAACCAGTCCAATGCAAGAAGCACCAGCAATTAATGGCAGAGACAAAATACTCTGAGCTCCTTTTTTTGAAAAGAGTTCACTACCCTGATGGAATCCAACGTGGCACAGGGGCCTTCTGTAGCGCTCTGACCAAACTCTGACGGCCCTCGTCCTCCGCCCAGGGGTTCAGGGCCACACTTATGCTCTGTGAGCCCTCTCCTCTTCAGCCACAAGTAATTGGCCCGACCTGGGTCAGAGTCTGCGCCAGGGTTTTAGCTGTGGGATTAAAATATTCCTATTTATTATTGCCAATTGTCATGAAACATGAAGATGGAAGAGCGGGAAAAACCTACTTCCATATGGCATACGGTTTCGGAAGAAAACAGAACAGGTTTACAGAATGACAGCAATGCATTAGATGGACTGAGAAGCAAAGAGAGAGAAGGGTCCCTTTTGGCTTTCCATTTCCTGACTTAATTTTCCTCCTGGGGCCTGGATGAATTTTTCCCTATTTCATAAGACATGCCTATTACTTTATGAACTATTTTATTTCCTGTTTTATTTGATCTAGTTTGAACTGACTTCTGAAACTAGGGAAGGAAGACACTGAGTCCACTCGGGTAGAGCGTCCCCCCAGGGGCCCCTATCCGCTGGCGCTCCAGTCCAGGGAAGGCGGTCTGTGTCTGCGGACAAAGGTGTGCCCTCCAGTTGTCGTGGCGTCTTCTGGCCACATCTACACTCAAACACCAGCTGAAAATTCTACGTATTCATTTGGTTTATAATTTCAAAATAACTAATTGACTAACTTGACATATTTTTATTTGAAAAAATTGGTTTTTCCACCTGTATATACAGTTATTTTTCCAGGGCAACTGTGTCAATAACCTTAACAGACTCTCCAGAACCTACACGTGCCATTATCTATCAGGCTGGAGAACAGCCCCGCTCTGCGACGGGAGGGGGCTCACTCAGGCTAACGCAAATGCCAGCCAAGACAGCTGGCACAATAAAGTGTTCACGAGTGCCCTGGGTCCGTCAAGTCTCAAAGAGGATAGTCTTCCCAGGGTTGTCATTATTTGAGGCATTAAATTACTCAAAAAGTAATTGCTAATACTTTTAAACTATAGCTGGCCTACAATGGGCTCTATTCAGCAGTTCCATCTTTAACAGCTATTTTTGTTATCAAAAGTGGCCTAATACAGGCATTTTCATATAGTTCAGTCGAATGGAAAGACATACAGCCTCGGAGACGTGATGTGCCAGTGGATACAACAGATCAGCGAAGTCACTCCAGCTGGAGCGCCAGCGGATAGGGGCCCCTGGGGGGACGCTCTACCCGAGTGGATTCAGGTCTTTGTTCCCAAGTTTCAGAAGTCAGTTCAAATTAGATCAAATAAAACAGGAAATAAAATATTTCATAAAGAAATAGGCATGTCTTATGAAAGCCAAAGGAAAAATTCATTCAGGCCATAGGAGGAAAATTAAGTCAGGAAATGGAAAAAATTAGAATAACATTGGAATAAGTTTAACCCGTTTCTTGTGTGACCTAGCACGTTCACAGGTCCTGGGGGTGAGGAGGTGACGCTTTGGGGAGGCCATGGTTTTGCCCACCATGTGGTACGTGCCACGTAATGGAATGTCATTTGCCAATGAAAACAGCAAGACCTACAGAGAAGCACATTATGGGTAAATCTCACAGACAGAATTTGAGGTGAAGCGGGTCAGACACTACAGCATGCACAGTGAGTGACCTCACTGCTATGAAGTCCAACACTACCCTGTAAGTGTGGGGTTCAGACTTGAGTCTGTGAAAACCAGCAAGAAAGGAGTTTCCATAAACCGGAGGACGGCGTCTAAGTCAGCGGGAGAGAGGATTCGTAGCTGAGAAGCGGGGGGCAGGGGGCAGGGGCTCTGGGGGTGTGGACCGCATTCTCCTTCCGGACCTGGGTGGAGGCCGGAGGGCTGTTCAGCTCATACTATGGCCACAATACTGTGTTAAGCTGCGTGTTTACTTGTTGAGCGGCTTTTATGTCGCAGAATTTCACAAAGGCAAAGGTTAACCATGTGTAGCAAACGCCACTTTGTGACAGTAAGCATGAGCCATGGTGGGCAGGAGGAGCTCCCTGCGCTCCCCCGGGAGGAGAGGGAGACCCTGGGCCAGTGGAATGGCACCCTGAGTGGGGCAGACGGCCAGTCAAGGTGCTCCAGGGAGTATAATGATGGGGGCAATTTTGATTAGGGGCCTGTGGGGCACAAGGGCTGTCTGAGGAAGTGCGAATTAACTTGATGCACAGGGGCTGGCCAGGCAAATACTGAAAGGCTTTCCACACGGTGTCTCCTGGAGAAGCTGGCGGGAAGGCACAGAGGGAACCAGGCTGGCCTTGTACACAGTACGTGTATTTTGTGTTTCGTTCAAAATGCAACGGGAAGTCAGTGAGGCCACCTCTAATAATTTCTAGAATAAGGTATTAATTAACTATTTAACTTGTTTATTGACAGCAGAAAGACACTGAGAAAGACCAGGATTGGTTAATTCTCCCACTGTCCCTACCGACGTGTCAAATATCAGAACAGGGTCGAGTCAAGTACCCTAAGAAGTCAAATATTCACATAGCAACTGTTAAAATTATTGGGAGAAAATAACCTACAGAAACCTGACCACAGGCTCCCCCATTACATTGCCGCAGCCTATTGTCTAAATGTATTTTCTTTCTAATATTTATTCACCATGAAAAGCCCTGACATAAATTTCTTTTATGTATCATGGACCATTTACTGTAAGTAGAAGGTAGCAACAAATTACACAATCAATGGTGCATGCAGCTCAGGATGGTAAAACGGCTTTCTAATCATTGTATTTCCATATTCAGGGAGACAGCAATGACTTTGAGATGGCAAGAACAAGTTTTAAATAACATTTATCAGCTGACACACATCCATCAATATTCACCACGACAGCCTGTAGGATGCACGCCCCCATTTCTGTTTTATCGGCTCATTTACCTCATCTTCCTTATTGGTGGCTCGTGTTTTTTCATAAAGGTGCTAAAATCGCAGCGAAGATAATAACTGGCCCAAGGAACTTAAGCGCGGGTCCAAGCAGAGAGCACGGCCCTGCATGGTCCCCACGTCATGAAGACAGTGAGGAAGCTCCGAGAGCTCCCCACACAGGGCACTGGCACAGATGGCCCAGCCCGGGGCAGCCCGTGGGGGGCTGCGTGGGAATTTGGTTTGGTGGGACTCCCCTCTCTCAGACTAGTAATACCACCTAAGTCTGCGACGTAGATGGAAGCCTCCCCCTCTCTGGAACAGCCACGAACACCAAAACTACACCAACTAACAGGGAGTTCCAGCGTCTACGCAAACACTGATAAAAAATGCCGAAGACATGCAAATATCCAGCAGGCAATCCAGACATTTCTGTGAAGAATTATTTTGCAGACAAGGAGATTAAAAGTTCTTTAATTAGAAAATGCTAATGATCTAAATAGCAGCCCAGCACAGAGGAGCAGCTCAGATTGAAAGGTGAGAGAAAAGAAGACATAGGAAGAGAAGAATTTAAAGTACACGGAGGGAAAACGGAAGCAAGCCTCAGCTACAGGGAGGGGGAGAGGCCTGCTGGGCACCAGCGCAGCTGGGGAGGAGTCCCTGGGAGGCCAGCGGGCGGACTCGGGGAGGGGCATGCCGTCAGCAGCTCAGCGAGCAGCACGCACGGCCTGGGTCCTCGTTAGAAAAGGGACGTGCGGGCTGCGGGGCCTCTACCACGGGGGCCCCTCACACAGCTCCTTCTCAAATCCTTTCCACCGGCAACTAGCAAAATAAGTTCTGCCCTATAAACGGCAACGTTTTGGTAATCCAATAATTTGCACATACCAGGAACAAGGAAGGCAAGTTTATATTTTAAACTAAATTCAGATGGCTCATTTTTTACTTTACTATATCAACCTAGTTTAAATGGTTATTTTATGACCCAGTGTCTTGAAATACTGCAGTTAAAAAAAAACCTTAAGGACACCTTTATTGTTGTTAGAGGTAAAACTGATTTTTAAAAATCAATTTACATTGTATTGAAGAAACCTGAGGCATGTATTTTAACCAAGATACATACAAAATAAGAAATACTTGTTTTCCTTTGGATATTATGTTAACAGATGAAGAGAACTTGCAAGGCACCCAAGGAAAGCACTTTTTTTTTTTGAAAATTGGATCTATAAAGAAATGTCAAGGAAATTCGTTTATTTATCTGAAGAAAACTGGCCCATTACTGTCTCCATGTATAGTAATCCAAAGATGTTTGCACAAAAGAAATAATAATTACCTAGTTTCTAGGACAGAAGGGGAGAGCTAACCGACATGAAGAGCCAGATTATTTGAAGTAACGTTGTGTACTTCTCAAAATGATGCCACAGAATTGCATTAGAACCCCTGAGTGTGGATGTTAAAATGCAGATTCTCAGGCCCTCTGGACCCTACTGACCAAAGTCTCTGTGGGCAGGGGTGGAGACCATTCATGTTTTACAACCTGCCCAGGGGGTGTTTGAAAAAGCTCAAGTATGAGAACCACTAGCTACAAGAACTGCTCATAGTCCTGCAAGTGGATATATTTGTTTAGCAAATTCCCTCAGAACCGGGTCAAGAATGGGAAGCTCCAGGCTGCCAGAGCTTGATGCCCCCCTGAGACCGGCTGGAGCGCCCACATGCAGCCCCAGGTTTCCACTGCCCTGGAGGCAAGGTCACTCCACGTCTCCGTCAGACGACCCTCTTCTCTCTGATGGTCCGCCATCCTCGTTGTCCCCAGGGAAAGCCTCAGGGTGCCTGCCCTGGGCGTCCCCCACCCGAGCCTGCCCTGCCCTGCTGTGTGTCCCATGGGCTGGCCCTGACCCCCATGGACTGCGCCACCCCCACCCCCTCTCCTCACATCCTTGCTAGTGGCTTCAAGTTGGCAGGTAGGAGGCACCGCAGCTGGGGGTCAGGAGGAGAGAAGGGTGCAGGGATTTCTCTGCCAGGGTCCCCTGCTGTACCCAGGCGGCAGCAGTGGCGGCTTCCTTCCACCTGCGGGCTGTTGGGGACCACGCTCCATGGCACTGGCCCGGGAGAACTCTTTGTTCCCTTAGGCTTAGTTTAGGGCGGGCATCGGTTTCAGGTTGCTGCTGGTCCTGGGGCCTCACACCTCTGCCTGCTCCTTTAAGCCTGCCCACACCTCTGCAAAGTCCTTCCTGACGTCTGGCGAACCACCTGAGCCGGATTAGGTTTCCTGCCATGCCCTGAGGATGCAATGTCCAGGTTTACAATGCTTGCGATGAGATGGTACAGCGGTCACCATCTGTGACACCCAACTAACCCAGCACAGATCAGTCTCTTTCCAACTAAATAGGGAGTGCCTCTAGGGAACTTCGCATCAGAGTACCCACAGAGTTTTACAGAGAGCTTAAGTAAATACTTGCTTTGCTGAATCATTAAAATGCATTTTTCTGTAACCTTTAAAACAGACAGCCAGAAAGTCTTGCTTAAACTGCAGCTGTTTTGTGCAAGGGGGATGCAGTGTACATGTAACATTTAGCACAATGACAGGTGTGAACTTTCTCGAGTCCGTATTGTGTGCAGCCATCATCACAGGTACTTAGCAAGGTCCTCAAAAGTTAAAGACACAGGTCTGCTGGAAACTCAGAAGGGACTTTCTATTTCCTCTGGCCATGAGAAATAATTGCTTTTTATATGTATATTCTCAACTGAAGAGGGTTACAGGAAAGCCGATACTTCACATGCTCACAAATTAGGATGGTAAGAGGGGCAAATTTTTCTACCTATTAAAAAATAAGTGAGCTTGTCCATTTGTGACTGATATCCAAATCATAAATCTACACTCTCTACAACACAGCATAATTACATGAAAATAGGGGTTTATGATGACAATATTTCAAATGCAAACTTCTACTCACTGGAATATCATAAAATGGTTTGGAGACATGCCCACATAGGAACAGAATACTGGCTGGTGTTCTGAGGACATCAATGCCAGAACCTGCCCCTCGAGTGGCTTCATTTAACTGCAGTATTAGTGCACATTTCCTAAGCAGCAGATCTTACCGAGCGCACTTTCTCTTTCATGTCATCAGAAACAACCTGCATGAGCAGTGACATGAGAAGCAGAGAACTCAGTATTTTATGCCCATTCCTGTGTCTTGTATGTTTCAGCAAAACTCAAAGTTTAAAAAACAAGCTCAGCATGTATAAACCTGTGGCCAGCACCTATGGTGAGCAAATGAGTGAATGAATGAACAAATAAATAACACTGGATATAAAATTCAATGCAGCAGCTAAAAGGCTGTTCACCTGAAATGATGGAGCACATGAACAAGAGTGTTTCCTCTTCTGGCAGAAACGGGTGTATAGGTTTCTGCCCGAAGCCTCTGGGTCAACGTTAAGAGAAGAGAAATCCTTATTACCTCATTATCCCACATTAACCCCCTTTTCCCCAAAATGTTGAGACATATCAGGCAACAGATTTCAAGTTACTTAGGGCCATGAGTATTTGTACTAATAAATTATTGGTACTAATAAACCAATAAATTCCCAAGTTTCAAAGGGAATCACCAAGGGACATCTATTGCAGAAAACCAGGCGGCGTACGACATGGAATTCCCTAGAACCTAACTGCTGAAAACCAACCTTATTTTTATTATTACAGATTCACCGAAGAGAAGATAAACCCCTGTGCCTATTATTTCAGCTGCTCACTCCTCTGAATAATTTGGACAACAGAAACTACCTGATGTAGACACCTGCCTATGGTGAGCCCCATTTTCCCTTCGTGGAGAGGCCAAGGGCCTGGACGGGAGATCCGGTTTCTAGCCCAGAATGCGATCCAGGCCCCGGAGCGGATGGGCCCCACCTACACTGCAGAGCACAGAGCCTGGGGCGCCAGAGGCTGTCCTGGGCCCTGGGCAGATTCTGGGAGAAACGGAATTAAGCATCAATTAAATTAAACATCAATTCCCAGCACCGGACACCATGTGTTGACCACAGAGACTATCTGGAGACACAGGCTGGTGGCCTTGGAGTGTCCCCTGGGTGAGCGCTTCCGTGGCCCAGGGCTGGGGTGCAGGGAGCCGGGGGCCAGGCTCGATGCACACCCATGCGGGGCTGTCGCTCCCTCTTGTCCCCACACGCCATTGGTGCCAGCGTGACTGTGTGTGTCAGCGTGTGCACTGAGTTTCCCGCCCGACCTCCCGTGGCTCCTGGCCATCTCCCTCAGTAGCTGTTCTCAGAGCAGCACACCTTTCTGAGCACAGGTCTCTGCTCCTCCCTTCCTCCACACTGCGGCCACCTTTTCTCACCTCCACGTGGCCAAATCCACCTGCTCTTGAGCCCACGTTAGTCTCCCTGCCCTCCCTGTCTCATCCGCCCGCAGCCCTGGACTAAAGGCTTTCCTCTTACTCCTCGCAGGATTTTATCAGCACTTCCCTCTGGGGACACGTCCGTTCATCTCGCGGGGTGGTCACACACATCTCGGGTCCTCTCCTGAGCACTGCAAATATCCGCGCCCCCGGGGGCAGCACCCAGCCCCATAGGCACAGAGCCAGTGGGGTTCCCATGTGTCCACACTCAGTCCTTGCTTCCTGAATGGAAAAGGTTTAGCTCCGTTTGGGGAAGCTGCCCTCAAATAACACTGGGCTTTGGAGACCCAGACAAAGCTGGATTTGTCTCTATCCTCTGCTACTAAGGGACTGTCTCAGCCTGCTTGGGCTGCTATAATAAAACACTGTAAAGCAGGGTGAGGGATTAAAGCATAGAAATGCATTTCCCACGGTTCTGGAGGCTGGAAGGCTGAGATCAGGGTGCCAGCCCAGCCGAGCTCTAGGCTCAGGCCTTCCTCCTGGGTCACAGACAGCTGTCTGCTCACCGTGTCTTCACCTGGAAGGAGGAGAGAGAGCTGGCACTTTGCCCTCTTGTCAAAAGGGCACTAACTACCCAGAAAGGCTGCACCTCCAAATGCCTCCCTGTGGAGATTAGATTTCAACCTCCTCAGACAGTCAGCCCCTAACAGTGACTGTGCCTTACACCCTATGCCCAGCTTTTTCATGGTGAGTTGGGGATGATATACACCTGTGAGCTTAAAGGTAATGGCCAAATGGAGTGGAGCCTGGCTCAGAGAAGGTCACCGTGAGGGTGCCCATCGGTGTGTGTCACCATACGCGAGTGACGCTGAAGCATGTGTCTGTTGTGCTGTCACAGAAGCTAAGGTAAACACAAAAACAGGCATTTCTATAGCACGCAGCTTCCTGGTGACCTGCACATTAGGCCAACCCCATACCAGAGTGCCATCTGCTCAAAGAAAAACACATCTGCCCCGTGAGATGCAGCAACTCATGTAACAGTCTACGGTTGTCAAACAGCCCGAGGCCTGGAGGGAGTGGAGCGGCTCAGAACCCTGTGTTCTGGCAGAAGGGACCCCAGGAAAAGGCCTCCAGCACCAGAGAGCCAGGCAGGTGGCTGGAACATGTCATCTGACCCACGATATCCAGCAGGCACGGATCGCCTCTGCTTCAGAAGGTCAGGAAGGGCGGCCTGCAGGACCCTTCCGGGCTGGCGGGGACAATCAGAAATACCAGCTCTGCTACACAGCACGCCACCACCCAAGAGTCTGGAACAGGCCCCGACCCCCACCTGGGGCTGTGTTCCTCATCTCAGAGAAATACACACCTTCTCCAAGGAGCAGGCACCTTGTGGCACCCACGTCAGGGTCCTCTGCTCTTTGGGGGGAATCCTGTGTTCTCCAGGCCAACAACATGCCATTTTCCGTCGGGGCGCAGATTTGAGGCTATGGAACTTGTTTCTTCAGCTATGACATATCCCACGTCTCCTGGTAAAACTCACCTAAACAGCATTTGTGCTGAACCCTGCAAGCCCACCTAGCTCCATGCTCTACTTCACAAGGCCAAGGCCCCGCATGTGGCACAAAGCCTGTGCTGTCACGTGGCTGCCCCTGAACAATGACGCACTAGAGGAGTATATCCCGATGCTGGGGCAGCCCAACATTCAGGAAGTAGAGTCACTATGACTTTTCAATACATGTGAATAGCCGGGCCTCAGAAGAGGAGGCGCGAGGCCAGCCAGCCGCCCCATCGCTGCCCGGCTAGGGTGTCAGGGGCCTTCGTGTGCTCATGTTTGACTCGCTCAAAGGGACTCCAGAATCCATCTCATCTGATCAAAACAAGGGAAGGACAAATTATCCTTATGTTACAGATTAAGAAGCTGAAGCTCAGAGAGGAAAAGTGACTCGGCCAAGGTCACACAGACCTTAGAAGCGGATGGGACCAAGCGCGAGTCTTCGGGTTCTAAATAAGATGCTTTTGGACCATGTCATCTGGGGAAACAGGCTAGATGTTCTTGAGAATTATTTCTAGCTTTCAAAGGCAATGCTCCTCTGAATACTCAATCAGTCATTCTGTAGTAATAAAATGTCTGTTTTTTTAGGAGCGCTATGCTAAAAAGGGGACATTCAGAATAAATAAAAATTTAGACTGCTTTTTCTACCTCTAGAAGCCAACAGTTGCAGCTGATTTCTGACTTTTCAAAATTTCTTTATAATACTATTGAAGTATTTTTTGAAATTCTATGAAGAGTCCCTACTTCCCAGTTTTCAACAAAAATCTCTCAACAGAAGTTATGCCACATTCCGAACGGCCTCTTCCATCTGCCACATCACTCATTCAGACTTTGAAACACAGAGCCATACATTTATCCAGGCTTCTCTTCAATGAAGTTACGTGGCTGTCATATTAATACCAAGTGCAAAGTGATAACAAAAACACAGCAACTGAGTTAGAGCTTCAGTACCACTCACACCTTATTTGCTTTATAAATATTCTGCCGGTTTGAGGTTGGGCAGTGCAATGCAAATCAGCTCCCTGAAAGTGAACTTCAAGTTAGCTACCCCATTTGTTCAAACACTGGATGAAGGCTCTGGTGCCTGAAAGCCACAATGCAGGGTCCTGCAATGGATACAGCAGCAACAGATGAGCGGCCTCCTTCCTGGGACAGCGCGCACTCCAGGGCGCGAGGCACACGCAGGTACGAACCACCCAGGAGAACCGCTGGACAAATTATCACTGATGTTAGTGTGAGCCAAAGAAGAAAAGGAGGCTTTATGTCTATTCTGTGATTGATAAAAACAATGTCTAAATGCCAAATCAAACTATTTAAACGTTTATAACACTTTTCCTGAGATCAGCCAGCAATGTTAGGCCACTCAGCCTGCGAACATGCTTCCACCAGGTTTTCCTCTTCTGAAGGCTGAGAGTTATTTACAAATTACTGGACTTTTGAGTACAATATTATTCAACTCCTATTTAAGCTTTATCTCCGAGGCTTATGTATAGATGAGATACTGATGCATGTATCCTTCTTATTCTGTGGGTGTGAAAGGAAACAACGCCCACAGAATAAAAGGGATACATGCATCAGTATCTCATCTATACATAAGCCTCGGAGATAAAGCTTAAATTATCTCCCAAAAACTACTGTCAAAAGTCAATATGTGAATTTCACTAGATCTCAAGCTTTTTCAAAACTGTTTCAAGATTGCTCACAACACTGAAACACGAACGATCTTGGCTGCTATTTCTGTGTGCACGGAGACCTTCCCCAAAATAATTTCTGACTAACATGAACCTGGTGTCCAACCACGAATAAAGAATGTTAGTAGGGTAACCGGTCATTTTTTTGGCCTGAAATTTTTTTTGGTTAGAAAGCTAGCCGGCCATTGCAGGCTTTGAGGACGGGAGGGGCCGTAAGTCACGGAAGGCGGGCAGCCTCCAGACCCTGGAAAAGACCAGAAGACAGGTTCTCCTCGGAGCCTCCAGGAGGAACCAGCCCTGAAGACCCCTGGATTCGAGCCACGTGAAACCCACTTCAGACTTCTGAGCTTCAAAGTATAAGTCCATAAATTCGTATTATTTTAAGCCAATAAATTTGTGGTTATTTGTTATAGGACCAAGAGAATCACCTATTAGGTTGTCTTGGGACAATTGTCTCTTTTTATTGGGCACAAGTCTAAGCTGGAAAAGAGATGAGTGTGTGCTGAGAGAAACCTCGTGTCTTTAGTGTGTACGTGTTTCTGGGCCAGCGGTGCCCTGCGCAGTGTGTCTTCCCAGTTTGCAAAGATGGGAGAGCATAGGACACAAGACCTGTTTTTCACTGGTTGGGAGAAACTTGAAAATGTATATATATGTATGTGCACGTTAGTGGGAAAAGTGGTGATTATTTTCTTACCGTAAAAAGAACACGGACAACAAAAGACCATAAAATAAACTCTATAAACTCTATGGCACTCAGGGAAGAGAGAATCCTTTGCCTTTTTTCGATGGTTATTTCCCAGATGTTAGCTGTCATTTTTTCTGCCACTGGAGGTATTTGTGGAAAGTCTGGAGAATTTTGTCAGCTCCACTGAATAACCTGACTTATTTGTGTCCCGGCTTTCTGAAGAGACAACAAACTGGCAAACAATCGTTCTTTCCAGACTTGGCTTTAAACGACACAAGCAAAGCCTCAGGTGACGCTGCAAAATGCAGCGGATCCCTAAGTGACTGAGGGGGCGTCACCTGATTCCCTATCTCATTCATCGCCATTGGGAGGATTTCACCAACAAAATTGTTTTTTGACAACACGGTTTCGTTGTATTCATTTTTCTCTGCATTTGGTGTCCAGAGATACCTAAACGGTTACTAATGAAGGGTACATAACGGGTGACAAAGACCTTTCCTTGACCAAACTCCAGCCGAGCCCATCTGGGCGTCTTTCCCATGAGACTTAACGTCGGTGTCTCAGGACCTCAACAAGCACCCCCGCAGCCTCCGCAGCGCCTGAGGACGGGGCCTGCCGCACTGAGGGGCGGCTGCGGACACGGCTGGCTACTGGCACTCACACAGACTGAGCCTTCGTGAATTTTCCCTTCCTGACTCCACCGGGGCCCTGCTCACCTCCTGCTCTCCTCCCTCTTTCTCCTTTGAACGGCCCGGCCCAGTCCCCTCCCTCAGAGCTAAGGGAAGCTGGGCGCAGGTCACAAAGGCCTCTTTCCCCTATCACACCAGTCACTACTGACTAACACCTGCCCGAGCCGCTTCAGTGCCTGGCTTTGCTTATCTAGACGCGGGTTTGTACAGAGGGCACAGCTTCTCTGTCACTATATTAATGACAGTACGGTCTTTGGAGGTGGTCTTCCCACAGGCTGAGGACCAGCCGCGGGTAATGCCTCGCCACGAGGCGCTGGGCTTGAAGAGAAGCTAAATCTTCTGGTCAGGAAGGCCGAGGCCGCCTGATGCCCTGGACGGAACTGCGAGTAGCTGGTTCCTCGCCGCCAGCCCGCCGGGAAGCTCGCTCTGGGCCCCCTGTGGCTGAACATCACTGCCTGGCCAGTCGTCTGCGATTGCCGTGGCTGTGGTAAGCCTAGGCTTTGCCAATCCTGACTCAGAGAAAGCCCACCCCCACCCCCCCATTCTCCTGACGTCCCCCGCCCGTCCACCTGGCCGCCAGCCCCATTATCCAATCCACCCACCCCAAGCGTTCTGATCAGACCTGGCACTGGGCAGCGAAAATTTATTTTTTAAAGGTAATCCTTACCTTTACTATCCAACTCTATTGCTTCATTGGTAGAACAGACAAACCTCTTCGGACAAAATAGACAGGTTTTGTGCCTGTACAAATCTGTCCCAAATCAACAAAATATTCTAGTGCCCCCCCACCCTGAAATTTACTTACATGGCAGCCACTCTGCTGGGCTATCTATTCTTTTTAGGACCCACTTTCCTCCTCTGTCTACCTGCTCTTTGCCCAGAAGGCTGGCCTCACCCTGATCCCCTGTGCTCTGGGTTTCAGTTGGTTAGGCCAGTGGGAAGTTCTAGTGGGACATGAGCAAGTCAGGAGAGAGGTGGGGGTGTTTATCCGCACAGCCCACCTCCACACCCACCTGCAGGGTCCGGGACTGCCCCCCAGGCCAGGGCGAGAATACCTCCCACAGTCCGACCCCAGAGTGTTTCACCACCTTACTGTTTTCTGCTGGCCCCACCTGTTCCTAAACTGTCACTTCATAGCTCTTCAGACTCCATTTAGAATGGACCACCCATTTCCTGGGGCTGGGGCTGACAGAGCCAGTTATTTAAAGCCTTAAACAAGCATTTCCTGAACGCTCACCACATGCTGGGCACTGGGGCCTCTGTCAGCTGCAAGACACATGACAGTCCTGTGAATAAATAGCTGATTTCATTTCCCTCTAAGGAATTTTTTTGACTGAATTGACTAGACTGGCCAAAGGCTTTTGGCACATGAAGTCACCGTGTTAGTGCGGAGCCCTCACAGGGCAGTGAGCAGACAGACCCCTGAGGAGTGACCACCCAGGCCGGCTCCCTCTTTTTGTGGCCACAGAAACTCACATCAGAGATGCGAAGTGACTTGCCTAAAGCAGGCCGAGCCCACCAGCCACGCAGCAGCCGCGGTCCTGAGTCCCTGCCGGGCGCCAGAGCCCTGGGCAGGTCTGTGGTTCTCACTGTGGTGCTCAAAGTCAGGCACCGCGGTGGGAACCCAGGGTGAGCCTGGCTCAGGAGGGCGCCAGACCCACACCCCGGCAGTTGGGAGGATCGGACTTCAGTCCTGGTTTGGGGCTCCAGAGCCTATGAACTCTTTTACGCAGACGGTGCTCCAGGTGCCAAGGCCTCCCTCTCTCCCAGGACACCGTTCGCCCACTTTACAGACAGCATGTCCCTTCTGCTTCGGGCCCCACCCACCTCCAAGGGAAGGAAAAAGGCAGAGGATCTCCAGGCGGAATAACTAGGTGTGTGCGAGGTCATGGGGGTGCCCACCCAGAGCAGCCCCTCCAGCTGAGCCCCTAAATGCAACCTCTGAGAGCAAGGAGGGCCCTCTTGGCCAGGGCTTGTTCCTGCCCAAGGCCACCCTGGTACCAAGCAGCCAAGAGACCTGTGAGAAATGCAAACACACCCAGAACTGAGCTGCGAGCTATGTTTTTGAACAATGGCGAACCAGGTATGACGGTAACTCCTGGAAGCAGACGTACCTGTCAACGCAGCATGCCCACCGTGTCCGCAGGCTGAGCCCAGCTCTCTCCAGCCCGCGCCGGTGCGCAGGTGTTCTCACACAAATAACGAGCTGGCATTCTGCAAAGGTGACCCTTCTGAGCTCACCGTCTCCATGAACCCAATTTCCACTGAAGGGAACAGTGACTCGAGGCATCGTATCCAATTGTTTTTCAATATTATAAGGACAAACGCCTGTGGATGAAGCCAGGAGCTTTTCATACAATTACTAGTAATTGTTAGAAAGTTTCTTACGTTCATCCCGGTAGCCATGGCTCCAGTTATGCTAAAGCTCAGGAGATGCTGGGTGCTTGCTGCCAGTTACGGGTCTATTTCCACTCACCCCTGAGAGGGCGCCTAAAGCCGGCAGCCATTCCGGCATGGCAGACCGCGAGGGGCTGGAATCACAGGTGCTGCCAGGGTTGACCTTCGTGAACGGAGGTATCTGAACACAGCTGGCCTCAAACATGAGATCCTCGTTTTCCTAGAAGGGCCCATGGTGCTTACTGTTAATAAGTTGATGGCAGAGCAGCCTGTCTGAACAGATTTTCAATCTCATGTTCCTAAGGGAGTCACCTCTCAGGTATGAAGGTAATTAAAAAGTACAGAAAAATAACAGTTAATATAAAATTTCCCAAAGGAGGTAGAAGAATTATAACCAGGTGGTACAGCAGGAGAAGTCGGGAGCAGACGGTGGTATGAGTCACAGGTACTCCGCAAATGCCCTGGGACATGGGGCAGAGCTGTGTCTTGGACTCATGTGACGCCAGCTCCCCGCCCTCCCTTTCTGCAGTCATTTATTATTTCATTATTTCTTTTCCATTCTTCTTTCACAAAATCTACTCTCAAGAATCCAAGAATCCCACTCACTCAATTCACAAACAGATTAAACATTTATTAAGCGCCTATTGTGAACAAGGACCTGTACTGATTTTAGGAAACACAAAGATTAATAAGGCATAGTCTTTGTCCTCCAGAATTTACAACCCACTAAACTGCCCTAAATGGACAATACCAACGCAGTAAAAAGCCCTTGCTTCATTCACATCCCTGGCAAAAGCTGTGTCTTCCAAAGACATACATAAAAAAGCATCATTTAGATCAGCCTCCAGAATTTGGGCTGCAACACAACGTGACCTGGGTTGCGACTGACATTGGACCTGTGAGTGAAAAGGCCCTGGTAAGTGAGCTGGTGCAGTAAACATGACTTTAAGGAACCACTGGAGAAGTGAATTGCCCAAAATGTTTTGCCTATTAATCGTTTTCATACAGAAAGAGAGGACCCACATACTTCCCGGGAGGGAAAGGTTCTGAGGCCCACGGAGGTTACTATTTGCACTTAAAGTGGGAAAACTGCATTTCTATTACCCAGTTCGACTCTCACTTACTCAAATTAGGAAAGACTAACTACACTGACAGGCTAGAATTTAGCAGCAAAATAGCCATGGGGATGTTTGTCCCAACTCCACAGTGAAGGCTGGGTAGAGGGGGAGCTACCAGTTCTGGTGCAAGGTCCCCCACGCACCCTGGCCTCGCTTCACCCAAAACTCACAGCAGCTTCTGGATGCTGCCAAGCCGTCAGACTCAATCCCAGACATAAAAAAATCTAATGGGGAAAACGGCTCAGTGTCTTCAATACTGAAAACTCGCTTCTCTGGCCCGGCCAGGGAATGGAAGAACAGTCTAGATGACAAAGTGTTGCCCAATACCACCATTAATGGATTTATAATTCCAAAAAAAGTTCAACTACTAGGTTGCAACGTCTCACACTAAGATCACACTGAGTGTAATTTAATCTTTCACTGATTCGGAAGGAAATCAGGATCACCCAGGGACCTAGAGCACGCTGGGAACCGGATCTTATGCCACGCCAGTCTCCCAGCTACATTCATGCCTCCCATCTCACGACCCAGAGAATCTGCAGCGTAAGACCAGTTCTCCAGAACTGAGCAAAGCTGCAGCGCCCTCACTGTCACACCAGATTCAAGCATGCCTGGGAAGCAAAGTAACTCTAGCCGAAGACGAGTAGCATTGAAAGTCTTGCATACAACATACACAGATTTACCTTCCTGGTCCTGAGTAGCGAACATTAACAAGCCTTTATGAACACCTACCACATGAAGGGTATTTGAAGAGTTAGGACCTCACCCTTGAGTGATTTACCCAGAGCGTAACTCATGTAGGGTGAGTCTCCTAACGCAAAGGTAGCACACACTGCCTGACTGGTACAGATCATCCGTGCTAAGGGGTTTTATATGACGTAGGGTGGGTCAAGAAGACCCAAGAGAAGGGGTTTATCTGTGGGGAGGAAGGGCGGCAGGTGGGACAGCTGAGCACCAGTGGTGCGGGAAGGGGCTCCGTGGTGCCAGCGTCCAGTCTGGCCCTTCGCACATCCTCGCTGGGTAGCGCCCCCTTCGACTTAAGTCAGTGCTGGTCTGTGCCACCCGCAAATACGGTGGACTTGGCAGTAAGTGGCTCAGAGGCTGGACTCCAAGAGCCGCCACAGCCAGTGCCTTGGCCTTCGAGTCATTCCCTGCAGAAGGACCCAGCCATAAGCCATGCAACTGGCTGGCAGCCCTGCCGCGAGGGCCCTGTGGGGCGAGCAGCCCACGCTAGCCTGCCAGCCAGGTGAGCGAGGTGCAAGTGGGCCCTCTGGCCTCAAGGGAGCCTGCAGCCCCAGCCCACACCGGCTGCAACCTGGTGGCGCAGGGCAGTCGGAACCAAGCAGCCGAGCTCCTCCCAATTTCCTGACCCACAGAAACCAGGAGATGATTAAGGACTAGTGTTGTTTCAAGCCACCAAGTTCAGGAGTGACTTTTTTGTAGCAATCGATAACTAGTCCAGGCTCTGAGGGACAACTGAGACTTGACACATAACGTGCAGGTTAATGAGAACAGCATTTGTGGAGGAGAGTAGAGAGAGACAGGATGAGAAGACGTCAGGAGAAAGGAGCTCAGAGTAAGGTGTTTCCAATATTGAGATAATGCAGGCTGGTGCATCGGAATGCATGGGATTTTCGATTTTATCTTACAGGAAATTGAGAATCACGAACAATTTTATACAAGTGATTAATGTAAGTAAAGGAAGGCTATGGGAGGACTGATTCAAACTAATATCTCCAAAGAAAAGTTTCCTTTTCAACTTTAAATCATACCACATAACTGGTATGGAAGAGGACACTCAAAAGTTGAAAATCATTTCTTTCTGATAGAAAAGTTCTTCCTCCTATTTTTTCAGGTGTATCTGAATTTCATCAGTTTGAGTAGTGACCTTCCTGTGCTAAATTCATATGAGTTTGAATTATCCACTTAAAACTTTGGAAGCAGACATATGCACCCCTATGTTTATCGCAGCACTATTTACAATAGCCAAGAAATGGAAACAACCTAAGTGTCCATCAGTAGATGAATGGATAAAGAAGAGGTGGTACATATACACAATGGAATATTATTCAGCCATAAGAAGAAAACAAATCCTACCATTTGCAACAACATGGATGGAGCTGGAGGGTATTATGCTCAGTGAAATAAGCCAGGCCGAAAAAGACAAGTACCAAATGATATCACTCATATGTGGAGTATAAGAACAAAGAAAAAAACTGAAGGAACAAAACAGCAGCAGACTCACAGAACCCAAGAACGGACTAATAGTTACCAAAGGGAAAGGGACTGAGGAGGATGGGTGGGAAAGGAGGGATAAGAGGGTAAAAGGGGCATTACGATTAGCAGACGTAAGGTAGGGGGGGCACGGGGAGGGCTGCACAACTCAGAGAAGACAAGTAGTGATTCTATAGCATCTCACTACGCTGATGGACAGTGACTGTAATGGGGTTGGTGGGGGGGACCTGATGAAGGGGGTAGTTTAATCACCTTAATATTGCACATGTAATTGTAGATTAATGATACCTAAATAAATTATATTAAAAAAAAAACTTTGGAAGCCAATATTCTGATGATGGCAAATCAAAGGGCAGAGTCTAAAATGGCCCTTTGGCCAATTGTGTTATGCTGACCCTGGTCTGGAGGTGTCACGTGGAAGTATCAGAACATTTTCTCCTCAATAAAAATAATGGACACAATGGCTTAAAAAGCTAGATGACTTACAAATGGCACGCTTCATTTATTCTCACTGATATCTTTTTTATAAGTTCTGTACTACATAAAGGCTGAAAGACCATTCTGCAGAGCATCTTGTGACAGAAGAGTCCTGTGTTAATTTTCCTGAGAAAGCAGGTGGTTTTCATTTGGCTCGCCAGCTGGCATTACTGGTGAGAAAGAAAAAAAAAAGAAAACTTGCTTTGTACTCATTTTGATTTTCATTTAATTTTCAATTATTTAAAATAATTGGTTATTGAATTTTTCAAGCAGCTGTGAAGAAAGCATTGAGCTCACACAACCCTGTTCATACTTCCAAGTGTCCAATGATAAGCAATGAAAAAAACAGAGGCGGGATTACTATTTGAAGCCCTTATTTACAAAACTTTTGTGTATTTACTACAAAACAAATGTCTAAAACTGAAAGCACTTAAAATGTGGCTTCAGGTAAATGGATTCAACTAATATTCCCTATTTTTTCTCTTGAAAATCAAAATGGCATACGAATAAAAGGTGGTGCCATGAATGAAAATTACCATAAGCCACTGACTGGAAGCAAATTCACTCTCTTTGTAGTTCAGCCTTGTAAGTCTGAAATTACTATCGAAGATTTCTGCAACGTGCAACAGGTCCCCCAGAGACAGGTCGGTGCTCTCTGAAAAACGGAATGAAAAGCTTGGAGATACAGAAACATCAGATGCCCTGATAGGAAAATGAGTCTTGTGAGGAAAAGCTGGGGAGTCCAGGTTTACTTGTACTAAGGAAAATGAGTGTGACGGGATTTAATGACAGCCGAGTGACTGGCGGAGCAGTGGCAGCTGTTTTTAGCCTACATCATAGACAGACCCAAAGCACTGTTTCTCAAACATTAATGTTCGCTGGGCTGGGACTAGCTGAGGAAATTCCACGGGAAGGCGGGTCCTGACTCAGGAGCTCTGGGCGGGGACCGACGGTCTGCCTCCCTGATGTTCTCGCAGGTGAGGCCAGGGCTTCTCAGACTCTGCTTTGAAGAGCCTAACGCGGCGCTCCGGGAAGCCAGAGCAGGAAGGTGTTTATAGTGAGGCAGATCTGTGAGACGCCAGGCCAAGTTGTGTAGGACTTTAGGGTGGAAAGGACACCAGGAGCCTCAGGCAGGTTCCCCGGGTGAGCCTGTGCCCGCCTCACTCATCTGCAGAGACGAGCACCCAGGCAGGGCACAGGCCAGCGGGAGCGGGCGCGGCCACGGAGTGGGGAAGGAAAGTCCTTCTGCTGAGGCGGCGCTGAACACGGGGAGCACAGAACTGCAAAACTTCCTTACTTAAACAAAAGAAGACGTGGTTCCTCTTTATCTGGAGTTGTGGGACATTGGGAGATAAAGCTTTTACTGAGATAAGTGAACACCCGTGTTACGGACTGAGCTGTGTCCCCCAAATCCAACTGCTGAAGCCCTAAGTCCCGTGTGCCTGCATCTGGGGGGCCTTGAAGAAGTGATGCAGGTTAAATGAGACCACGAGGGTGGGGCCCTGGTCCCATGTGACTGGGGCCTCAGAAGAGCACAGAGAAAAGGCCCTGTGAGGACATGGCGAGAAGGCGGCCATCTGCAAGCTGGGAGAGAGGCCTCACGCAACATCGGTCCCACCGGCGCCGGCACTGGGCCTCCAGCCTCCAGAGCCCTGAGAAACAAATCCCCCTATTTGAGCCCCCAGGCTGCGGCGCACTCTACTGCAGCCTGGGCAGACTGGTGCGCCTGCTTTCCTGAAAGTGGAGAGCGAAGCGGATGACCTCTGAGCCCACCTCTGTACAGTCGCCCTGCCCTAACAGTGCAGCTGTCAGTATTCCTAACCCCAGAATCGCAGTTACAATGACTCCAATGCAGATGATTGAGGCAAAGTTTGTTTCCATGCCAGCGGTGGAACTGCCGCTTCAAAATGAAGAACGGTCTGTAAACAAAAGTAAAAAATCAGCCAAGAACTATCTATTCAGTCTGGAGGAAAACAGAGTTCATAAACATCTTCATGCGCACAATATTGACTCTGGCTTGTGTGGCTGAACTTCTGGAGAGCCAGCTATCGTAGAGATCCAGGTTAGCAATGGATATGCAGAAAGAATCTTAACAAATTTCCTGGTGGGATGAAAACCCCCCAAGTTTTTAAGAGTGAAGCGGAGGACAAGGGTGATGCAAGTCACTAAAAGCTTGGAAATGCATTCAAGAATCCTGTTACATGTCCATCCCTGTGACGGCTCTGCTGAGCATCAGTGACTGTTCCCTTTATAAAGTTTATACAGGAGGAGAGGTCACTACAGGTACACAGGCATGCCCTCTGAGGCCATTCAGGGATACAGCCAGTCCTAGAAGGACTGGATTTGATAGGAGAGTTTCACAGGGTTGGGCAGAAGACATTCTCAGGTCAAAACCACATCAGGCCAGTCTGACAGATACATACGGCTTAATTCCTAAACATCAGCTCTAAAAGTTCCTATTTTCTTGGGGAACCAAATGTGCCCTGATTTCTTTATAAAAAGAAGAAACTGCAATAATCGGTGTGTTTTTTTCCAAGTGGTAGACAAGGATCGTAAATGCTTTTTAATCTAGCAAATGTAATCAGGCTCCGAGGGAAAACACCAAACTTAATTTTTTAAAAGGAAAGAAACAAAATACCTCACACTAGGGGACTTCAGTGCTTATTAGCAGTTAAATTAAAATTCCACTACAGTAATAATGCAGAATCCATTTTGTTCTCCTGTTGATTAAAGATCCTTGAGTGAAAAATAATGTCTGGTTAACTAATTATAACCAGCACTGCTTCTCACCCCTTGTTCAGAGATCAACATATTAGGAAGACAGAGGAAAAAAGTATAGTGCATCCCAAAGATCCCGAAGATATGCACCATCAAACTTGTGCAGAGAACCAGAAGCATGTCAGTATTTCATCAGCTTCAATGAAAATAAAATGCCTTGGTAGGCAATGAAATACTGAATCTGAAATATTTTAATCCAAGTAGACATTTCAGCTGATTTGCATTTGTTTATTAGCAGAGTTAGAAGAAAGTTCATTGCTTTCTCCAGAATCCAATAATCCTACCTGTCAGGAAATGCGTATCTAGACTAAGCCCTCAGGCTGCGGCTTTAGCACATTACCTCTTCAACTGTCATCACTAAGACAGAGCGTCTGGCAAATCTGTGATCTTTGTTCACACATAACATTTTGGAGAGCCCCTTATCATATCTTCTCTTTAAAGAGGCTCTCTTGTCCACTTCAAGGATGGATTTGGAAAGAGGTACTACTCGCTAAATCCTAAGATTTCTGAATTGATGTCACCAAGTGATATATCTTTCTTCTTTTATTAGCACCATGAATGTGAGCAGAAAATGACTGTAACAGTGCTGAAATGGGACATTCTTCTATTTTTTCCTCTCTTCTCTAGCACAAGAAAAGCCTTTCATGATCAGGACCTTGGAGAGCGACTTGCTTCCCTCGTGGAGGTCACGGCTTATCAGGACTTCTCTGAGCTGACATCCGTTACAGAAGCACAGTAGGTTGGAGCTGGTGCCACAGGTTAAGGACCAGAAGCCGGCTCCACAGATCTTGGTTTCTAGGTGCCGTTTCCAAATAAAGGAACCTGCACTCTTTGGCGAAATAGCCTATTCTAGGGCCGGGATAAGGAAAACACATAATGAGCCTGGAGCATTTGTTGTGCCAGCAAAGAAATACGCACATATCTGAAGTACGAGGACATGCCTCAGGGGCTCAGCAGCTGGTCTGAGAGCTCCTGGTGGCCAAAGCTGGGACAATTTGAACAACACTATAAACAACACGGAATCAAATTTTAAGAAAAAGTATAAAGTAAATATAGATGAGTCCCTAGCTCACTAGGGCTGTCATAACAAACACCACAGTGCGGGCAGCTTGAACAAGAAAAGTTTTCCTCGAAGTTCTGGAGGCTGGACGTTGAAGATCAAGGTGCTGGCAGAGCTGGTTCCTTCTGGGGTCTCTCTCCTCCAGGTGTGGGCACTGTCTTCTCCCTGTGCCCTTGGGTGGCGGCTCGTTTGTGTGTATCTACATCCTAATCTCCTCTTTTAACAGGACACCAGTCATGCTGGAGTAGGACTGCCCCACAAATGGCCTCGTTTCAACTTAGTTACTTATTTAAAGACCCTGTCTCCAAATTCAACCAGTATCAGGTGCAGGGGTTAAGAGTCCAACATATAAATTTGAGGGAACACAATTCAGCCTATAACAATACTGATACAAATAAATGACTTGAGGTCAGGAAAAACAAGGAAAGACTGAGAAACTGGGGAGGCATGACAGCCAGATGCAATGTGGGACTCAGGACTGGATCCTGGGGCAGAAAGGGGTCATTAAATAAAGCTAGTGAAGCCCAAGTAAAGTAAAAAGAATTTAGTTAAGAGCCATTTACCAACCTCAGTTTCTTAGTTCTGACTGGTGTGCCGTGGGAAAGAAAGCTGTCACACGGGCGGACCTGGCCGAGGGCGCACAAGAACGCTGCATTATTCTCTGCAGCTTTTCTGAAAATCTAAAGTTTACCCTAGATCAAAAAGATTACATTAAAAGGTCACTAAAATAAACAAACGAACCCCAAACCATACAAACCCAGTATCAGGATTTGGCTCAAGGAAATCAAGAAGCAACCTGCTTTTCCGATCTCAACCTAACAAAGACCCAAACAGGTATTTGGTGGAATCATTGAAATTGGCGATGTCCCCTTGCCATTGAAACACTGTATTTACACATTAAACATGCAGGAAAACGCTTTACCTCTAAAAAGGAATTTGAAACACATGAGTCTTCTTGAAACATGTGACTTTCTTAATCCATGTTTCATTTTTCTGCTTAGAAGAGAAATACTGGTAAATACCACCACCGCCTTACTACTGCCAAAAAGAGCACCAATAAAGGCAGACACTTCTCGAGCACTCGGTGTGCACCAGGCTCAAGTACTTTATGTATCCTGACTCATTTAATACTCACAGCCTGTGAGTTAGAACCGTTGCTGCCCCCAGCTTACAGAAGGGAAATGGAGAGACAGAGGTTAAGCGTCTTGTGAAAGGTTGCTTAGCTGCAGCGGGTAGTTGCAGAGACCACAACAGACGCCAGGCAGTCCTTATAGAGAATTGTCTCCAGTCTGAGAAAACCAGTGGTGCCCAGGCAAGGACCAACAGGTACTCAGTATCTGTACCAGACACAGAATAGGAAGAACTGGGCACTGTGGCGCCTGGAATCCATACACATCACCACCAATCAACTCCAAGGGGAATGAAGACTTAGGTCTACGTCTTCTTTTATCACAAAGGAAGCCATAAGCCTTGCTTTCTACATGAATTTCCCAATTTTTAAGTTGAAGCCCAAAAGGAGAACCAACCATGCGGGCCAATCATACCAAAACATGTCCCATGTCCCACCCACTCCTGGCATTCTGTTAGAGACGCGTGGCCAAGGAACACAGAGAGTGGAGAGGGGCCGAGAGCAAACACCTTTAAGCATCCTGGCAAAATCATGGTACATCCACATTAAGGGCATCAAAAAAAACGCCAGAAATCATTACTCATAGGTGCTTGGTGAGACCCTGAAAAGATACCAAAAAATGTGAGAAGTGACTCTTCCTCTCAAAACTTTGCAAGCAGACTGGGGCAGTCAAGACAGACTGTGCATAAAATGATCTTTAACAAATGGATTAGCACACAGGGCCCAACAGCTGCCATAGAAAAGAGGAGTTATACGCCATTTGGAAAGAGGAATTTTTGGACGAATCTTCTCAAAGGGTCTTAACTTAAGTTGGAAATTTAAATGTGGGTAGGAATTCTAATTAGAGGAGAAGGTTGGCAACAAAACCATAAATACCAGAGGCCCGAGACGGTGTCTGCTACAGAGTCTGTTACCTGCCTGGAGCGAGGGGAGAAAATTAATAGCATGTATGATATCACATAGAGACTCAGGACCCGAGTGCATCTCAAGGAGGGGGGGCTAAGGTAAGAGAGGCTGCTCTGAGACAGACAGGGATGCGTGCCTGAGCTTTCGGGGTGATCGTGCGACGCTGATCAGGAGTGCACTGACAGGCTGGGTTTGCACAATTCCTTCTTTTTGCCAGGAACAGACACGTGTTCATGGCCCGCAGAAGCCATACCAGGTGTTCTGAACCCTATCCTGACTCTCATCCTCTCCTTCTTTGACTGGCGTGAGCTCAAACAGAACTGCTGTGTAAAGGTACTAAGGACAAGACCTATTCTGACCCGGTAGGTCTGGGAAGGGACCTGGGAATTTGCCTTTCTAACAAGTGACGCTGATGGAGCTGGTGGGCTGTTTGAGAGCCACTGGCCTGCGGGCCTAACTGCCAGCCCGCGACCTTCATGGGACCTTCAGGTCGAGCGGCTGGCATCCAGGGCCAAGTAAAAATGTCCACCTCTTCATCCTCCCTGCAGGTGGGTTTGATCACCAGTTCTCAGAGTTGTGAAATAATTAAACACAAGATGGGCCCACAAGGCACAACAGAACTGTGGAATCTGTTTAGAAAAAGAAAATGTGTATCTGCTTTGAAACCTCATGGAAACTATACTGAAGGTTTACGTTTCCAAGATTTAAATGTAATGGTTGGTGAACTTCCCGTTTCCTTTTTAAGAAGACTAATAATGTTGACATTTAGCAAGAATCTTCTCAAAGGGCTCCCTTCTGTTATTACACAGACTTCAGAGCGTGATGTCTGCTTTCCCTCTAGCGAGTATTAATAGAAATTTACTTACGCCCACTTCTTAGAAAACTCAGTGTACCAGCAGCTAAGTTAACTTTGGCCAAAATGTCCTTCACATTATGCATATTTCAAATAATTCTTTCTTCTGTGTAGTTCACCAAGGGCTTCCTTAAACCAGAGTCTCTTTGTATAAAGGAATGACTCCAATCACAAAGTACAAATCTTCACATTGCTTTCCAGAAGTGACTCTGGGAGGAAAAGCGAAACATTTCCACATTCTTTCTGAGAAGTAGGAAAGGTGAACTGAGTCATGCCCACTGTGTGACCCCCACACCCTGGCTCCCAGAGCCTGCTCAGGCCCCCTTCTCCACCCAGCCTTGGGACCAGCACTGCTCAGCGCCCTCAGACTGCCCCAAGCTCGGACATGGCACCATGAACCCGAGCCTGTGATACCCGAAGAGAGCCGCTCCTGGCACACTCCGCCTTGCTCACACATTAATCCCCATGTAATATGTTCCTTTTCCACCCAGCTTAGAAAACATTTGCTTTTTAAGAGAAGGAAAACAAGGGGGAAAACACCTCCTAAAGAAAGATATAATACTTTTATATTGGCAAAGAAAATATCTTTATTTCATGTGTAGCTAGAAGCAAAAACAAGCAAAGAGCCATCACATGCACTTCACAAAATGTTATTTAAAACTGACCATCTTGCTGAGTTTGAGAAATATTTATTCAAAAGTAAGCTAGGGGGGTTCCTTTTTCATTGGCTCTGCGGTAAGAGCTATGTAATTTAAGGGTGTATGACCTTGGGTGAGCTCTGAAACTCTCCAAATCGGTTTACCTGTAAACCGAGAGGACAAGTTTCCTACTTTACAGGCTGGTTCTGAACCAAATGAGAATGTGCATATACACATATATGTGAATGTATGCATACCTACACATATTTCAAGATAATTATCTGCAACCATCTCTTTCTCTTTGAAGATGTATATTGTGCAGGTGTGTGTGATTTCTTGCTTGCCCAGCTGTCTCATTTTTGGTTTTTCATTCTAAGCCAAACCCACTATGTACTTGCCTGTATAACAGGCAACGCTGTACTTCTAAAAAGGAATTTGAAACACATGACTCTTCTTGAAACATGTGACTTTCTTAACCCATGTTTCATTTTTCTGCTTAGAAGAGAAACACGGGTAAATACTACCATCACCTTACTACTGCCAAAAACAGCACCAATAAAGGCAGATACTTCTCGAGCACTCGGTGTGCACGTACTAATGGGAGACTTAACTGGATAAGATGATTCACTAGCTCCAAAGAAGAAGAGTAACATGGTCAGGCATGGGTGTGGTGGGCAGCCTCTAAGGTGGCCCGGGCCCCCACCTCCTGGTGTGCACACCCTTGGCAGGCTCCCCACACAGCACCTGGTTTGCGTGACCAACAGAATGTGAACAAAGGGCAGTACACTGATTCCAAGAATAAATTACACAGGACCCTGCAGCCTGTGCTGCAGTGGACACTCTCTGTTGGACTGTCTGCTCTGGGGACAACCAGCCTGTCCCCTGTTGAGGTCGCAAGGTCCTGCACCACAGGCTTGTCTATGACCTCATGAGGGTGTCTGAGCCGCCTCTGAATTCCTGACCCTCAGAAACTGGGAGACACAACAGGTCTATCCTTTCAAGTTGCTACACTTTGGAATAAAATTTGTTGGACAACAATAGATAACAAATGCATGGGGGACAATATTTTCAGAACCCGACCACATAGAGGCTTCCACACTAGAGGTGTGTTCTCCAGAAGACAGAGTGTATTTTAGATCCTAAGTCTTCAGCCCAGGACGATCAGGGATGAAGCGCCCTGTGACCTCCTTCAGACTCAACTGCCTACTTCAATCAATCACACTTACTATATTCAGTTGTGATAAAGTCTTACCATATCTGGACATGAATTGTCCAACACTAATTTTTGAACTCATAATATTTGGGGACGTTTCGATGAGTGGCTGGTGCTGGGAACTAGTTGTACATCTCTTCAGCGCTTCAGCTTAACCTGCCTCCTTGCCTGTGCATATGAACCGGGGGTCTCGATCACCAGAACACTTAAGATGTGTCCTTGGGGTGCTGGCAGATGATCATTATCGGACGTAAGGTAAGACTCGGACTGTGCTGGTCGCTGTACGGTTCAGGCGGCTGGGGGCTCCATCCCCACCACCTTCCCTGGCCTGGGAGGCGGCTGGCCCTCACTTGAGGTCGTGTGTCCCTACCTGATGGGAAATGTGGGGCTGCTGGTCACCTCCCCTCTCTGAGCCTCTTCTGAGCTTTAACTGGACAAGTGAACCAGATGATTCCTACACGCCTTTCTAGCTCCAACAGCCTGGGAGGTGATGAAACCAGTTTTCTGCAGATACTTGTAATTAAGGCATCCCATCCTTTCTGAAATCTGGTTGTGGGGAGAAATTCTCTTAATGATATGCTCTTTGAAGACTCACAGACAAGCCAGAACAGAGTGAGTTCCTTTAGAGAAGCCTCTCTTTTCTCCTTTGATTCTTGTAAAACAGAGTCACCAGGAGGCAAAATGAATATTCATGAGCCCCTCAGAATGCTCAATAAACACCAAGTATAAAACCCCATCTCCTCTCCCACTCACCCAGCTCTGGACTCGCCTCCCTTGCCCCAGTGCGGGGAGAGACCAGGGAGCACAGTGTTCCCTTGTGCGGACCCCAGGGCAGCGCAGCCAAGCTGTGGCCTCGGCGGGGGTCCTCCAGCCCCCAGTTCCTGCCCCCGATCCTCACCACCTCCAGAGGGCATCTGTTTCCGGCAGAGTTCTATCCGTATGCAGGAGCAATGAGTTCTCGGGGGGGGAAAGGCATGCTCAGGAGCATACAGAAAGGATGAAATCAAGCTTGGGCAACGAAGGGATCAAAACTAGACCTAAAATCTGGACTATCAGAGCCCGCTGCCAGTGCACCTTAATCAAACAGAAGCCCCAAGCTCCCCCACTGCTCACTCTCAGGGCCCGCCTCTGTGCGTGGGCACTGCTCTCAGCTGCCCTGCAGTCAGTGGCTGTACCTCTCCTCCTCCCTCACTGCCTCGGATCTTGTTTTCTACCCTCTTCTCTTTCAAAATTCTTTATCTACAAGATCTCATTCGGGCTCAAAATTTCAGCGATTATATAACAAGAATCTCTGGTCCAGACACACTCCAAATTCACTCCCAACACCCTGTCACACGCACGCAAGCTTGAAGTTACTCTCCACCATCCATTCTGAGAGGCTGCTTGGAGCTGCGCCTTCTCTCAGGGTGCTCCATTAAGCCTCCAGCGCTCTGCTGCGCCTCCCACCCAGCTCTTCCTCGACCCGACCGCCCCGCCTCGGCCAGGGAGACCCGGCTGGCACTTGCCCCCGCGCCAACACCCAGGCTTTGATTTTTCCAGGGCAAGTACAGTCCTGTGTGCACTGCATCTTGCACAATCACGCCACTCCCTGCCTCCTTCACTCCCCTTTCCTTCCAAACACGGATCCACAACAACCCTCTATGCAAGCTCCCCTGGGTGTCTTTCTCAAGCAAGACTCTACGCTACTCCCATGTGCACACGCTCCACCCCTACACCCCTCAAGCTGAACCTCTCACCTCCGACAACAAGCCACGCTCCCCTGCATGTCTTCCTTTGGCGCTCTCTTCCCTGAAGGGCTTTCTCAAAATTTTATAAGTATTATTTATATATATATAAAAAACACACATACATACCTATATAAAAAACTAATAACTTACTAAATTTTATCTATTTAAGGCTAAGTTAAAATTCCAACTCTTCCATGAAGCTTCCAACCTTCAACTTGGATAGAAGACCTACCCTTACTGAAGCCATTTAATGCACACATCCCAAAGTCTGGCAGAGCAGAAGGCCATCGGCGCCCCACGGCTCCCAGGTGTTCTGTCCCCTGTGCCTCCCAGCACACCCGCTGTCCTGAGGCACCTCCCGGCCAACCAGGTTGTCTATGCACAGAGACAGACTCACTGTCTGCAACAAGATGAACACAACTCTGCCCAGAGTGAGCCCTCAGCAGAAACGCTCAGAACTCAGAACAGTTGCTCAGTATTTGTTGACTCCAACACCTGGCATTTGAGTTTGGGCTGTTCCAAGTTCTAATGCACACACTGCTTCATTTCACCTTCCCAAAATTCTATGAAACTAATCGGGGAGATCTGATTATTACCATTTTACAGAAATGGTAACCGAGTCCTTGAAAAATTATGTGACTTATTCAGTATCACTATAAAAAATAAGGAAAAGTATTAGTGGAGCAAAGCAGATGTCTGGATTTCGTTTCACCGCACGGTTGCATTTGGGTGCAGAGACCTGTAAAGACTGCGTTTAAACTAAATGACAGGAATAAAGTCTGCTTGGAGATAGTTGCCTGGGAAGCAACCCTTCCTTGGGAGAGAAGGTTTCTCCTCCTTGCCTTCAAACAAGAAAGGAAATGACTCTTTAGAAACGGTATGGGCTTCTCTTGAGTCCCCAGAACTCGGTACCTGGGACCATTGTCGCCCTGTTCTCACTAATGGATACACTTCTGAGAGGACCGTTAATTATGAAAGTGGTGACTGTGCATTTAACGAGGCCCTGTTACAGCAGCTTAGGCCAAAGCAGGCTTGTTGAGAGACAAGACCCCTCAAGGATGTGGGCCACATACATTACCCTGGAGGTACCATATCTTTCTTTCTAAAGAAAGTGCTTTTAAAATCTGTCTTCCGAAGCAATCAAGCGTGCCGTATAAAAATGACCTGCAGTGTGTGCCTGAGACTTGCTGCTTTTCAGAAGGAAACTCATGAGACAGAAGTGATAAATGGCCATGGTCTACAAAGCGTAATTTTTTCCCAAAGAGAATTATGCCTCCGTGACACCAGAACTTGGTAACCCGGGAGATGAGTGACACATGGATGCATGGACGCACCTAATTTTCTGCTTGTTGTGGGTGTTTGACTCTGCAAAATGAAAACAGCACGACCAGAATAGAGACAGAATGAGAGAAATGAAGTACGCCCATTTACTCGAAGTGAAGAAAAAATTAGGATCGTAAGATAGAAAGGAAAAAGAAATATGATGATGAGGGATAATAGTTCTCTTCCTATGATGACTTTGGTGCCCAGATACAAGGATGTTTGGATGGGCCATAAAGTCTCAACTGCAAATGGGAACAGGAGATGCTATCCTTGCATCAATCCATAAACGCATCTAAATGATAAATTTGGCAGTGTGATGGGGTAGCATGCCAATCTTCAGCTAACTTCATCTGGGAATGGATCCAGGTTCTGTTACTAATTAGTTGAAAGATCTTAAACAAGCTATTTAAATGATATGCACCTCAGTTTCCTCACTTTTTAAGATGGGGTCGATCATGAACACCTCAGGGGGGTACCTGGAAGATGAATAAGTTACGCATGTAAAATGTCTGGCACACTGCCTGGCAGACCACAGACCCTCAACATATCATCTCGATACATTGTGATTACCAGCCGTGCCAAGCGCCACGCCCTGACACATGGCACATGCCGGGACAAGGGCACGGTGTCTATGAACAACTCTGCCGTGCTCACAATCACCGTATGTTTTATAGCATCACAACTGTTGGATATAAATCTAGAAATGTACGTTCAGGGGAAGATTGAGATGAATATTCTCTCCAAAACTATGCAATTTCAAAGATGGGCTATAAAGTCCAAGGGCACCAAGACCCAGACATATCTGGAGACCTAGAAAGAGAAAGAGCACGTGTAGGAGAAAAGACCCCTCGGCGGCTCTCCTTCCCCCGAGGCAGCACTGAGTACATCAAAGCGGGGCGCACCTGCCGGCCAGCCTTCTCATCAGCATCTCAGGAGTACTTAAAAATGAACAGATATATCAGGGCTCGTCCACACCCAGCAACATCAACATTTACATCAGCATTTGAGCAGCTGCCCCATCAGAAGAGAATTAATCTTGGGATTAGAGACATGCAGCTGTGGTATACGGTTAACGACAGGTCATTCACTTATCATTTCTTCCACTGAGATCACACTGCACACAATATGGGTAACATCTTATTCAACAGCACAGGTGCTACTTCATAGCAAAGACATTGTTCTGGGGAGAAAGCACAATTTTCCATCAGCTTGATATTCTAGAATTCTCTTTTTTCCAATGTAGCTTACTGATGAGGAATTAAAGCCAAAATAGGATGTTTTTCCTTTCTCAGCAGCATGCGCCCTCCGTTACATGTTCACCAGATGCAGGCTACAAGGAACATCACACAGACTTGTCATCGTCCTGATGGACCACCACTTACTTGCCTGCTGGACAGTCGTGGGGAAAAAAACATCGGAAGTGGCTTCATGTTGTTCTAAAAGAATTAGATGATTCTAAAAGCAGGTCCCATTTCATTCCTATCTCCTGTACATTTAGTTGTTTACTATAATGTCCTGCGTCTGCATAAAAGGATAGCTTTTGCGCCCTATGAACAAATGAAAACTGTGTCAGGGAACATCTAGGAAATGAAGTCACGCTTCCAGCTCTCTGGCACATTGTGTCATCTCATCATCACTAGAGTCCAGCAAGGGCTGCACTTTAATTCCTGCGGCCATGTTAGCATCACACGGCGCTGCTGCGTGCACAGTAACGTGCTCGCTGCTCGACCTTCCTCCCTGAAGTTACAAGGGAAAGATTAGTGTTCTCTTTCCTTCCCGCTCTTCCTTCTCCCACAGGGGGAACCAGCACTGGATGGTCTGGAATAAACGACGGTCTCTTCCACCTGGAAGCAGAGCAGGGACAGGTGCCAGCTCGGGGTTAGACAGAGTGTGAATCCCGTCCTGCCGCTTGCTGCCTGGAGTGTGTGACGTTAAAGCCGTCTGAGACCCAGCTCCCCATCTGAAGGGTGGGGGTCACGACTCCTCCCAGAACGTACTATTAAGAATCTAACGCACATGAATTGCTGAGCAGAGTGCCATGCATGCAGTAAGCACACACAATCACAGCCACTATTATTTTTATTTGTGCTATTATTTCAGTGACTGGAAGCTCAAATGAATTTAAAAAAATAAGTTCAGCTCAGTGTATTTCCACCCAAAAGCTATAAGAACTTTTATAAAAAAAAGCAATCAGTGTAAAATCTATTGTTGATGGGTCCTAAAGGAGAAATACCAACGGAACAGTTTCCTGTGGGCAGGCCAGTTCCACAGCTGTCCCATGCCTGTGCCCTGCCCCCAGCCCCCAGGTGCAGTGGACAAGAAAAACACAAGACTGAATATCAGTTAGAAGCAGCTCTTTATTTACTAAACACACCCTGAGTGAGCCGTGTTTTTACTGAGTCCTCAGCGCTACCTGGCGCACACTCCAGCCACAGTCTGCCCCCCAGCCTTCCGAGGCACCCGTGAACGCCTCCAACTGTCCCACCGATGTGCTTCAAGCTGAAGCCTGGGTCACTCAGACTGTAATCTGTCGCCTGGCAGAAGGCTCTCTCGGACACTTAAAACTTCATCTTAAGACTGGAAATGTCCGTTAAATCCCTCAGCTGTAGAGACTGCTGGCCCCCGCCGTGTGTGCGTCTCAGTAAAGTCTAGTCCATACACTTGGAGACTATAGAAAATGACAGATCTCTGAGGGAAGAAACATGTTTATATTTTAAATGCAAATTTAAAGTATTAAAATGACTTTAATTTTAGGATTTAAACTTTAGATTTATTTCTTCTGATGAAGAGTGGGAGGCGATCCTCTCCTCTTCTGAACTCTCTTTTAAGGAGCCCTTGGCCCACGGGGGTTACCTGGGGACGCGGACCCTGGTCTGCCCCTCACAGAGCTGGCCTTTGCCATGGGACGTCTGCCTTGAACTCCAGACTGTTTGCAAGTCCCTCTTCCCTGATTCTGTAACTACACAGTTAGAGCCTTGTGCCTCCTGGGGCCTCTCGAATCCAAAACAACAAAACATCCATTAACCAGAAAGCTCAGAAATGAGGGTGAGGTTGATTTAATTTTCTAATTAACCCAGGACTACCAAGAAACACTGTTTACTAGCCCCTGGAAACCTGCTGAGGTGTATCAGTCCCACCTTGACCCACAGTAAAGTGAGACACGCAGAGTCCCTCTGGGAAGAGCTCTTCGCCAGGAAGCCCAAGGCCACCTCTCACTGAATGTGAGTCTCGCCAGAGAGAACCTGAGAAAGGGCGGGGCGTCTCTCCATCCACACAGAAGAGCTCCCAGCAGTTGCTTGACTGTCCCTTGCTTCTTTTTAGAGGCAGAGTTAATAAAGGAAAGAAAAGATTAATCAACGGAGGTTTCTGTTCAATTGAGCGCTGGTTAAATGACTCAAATGTGTCCACTTCTTACTTGAATACCTACTGAAAAAGTGCACTTTCTGATGTGGAATATGAACAGTTGAACAACCCACCGATCTGCTTTCTTCTGTTAGTACAACGACAGTGTCGTTAGGAGAACTGCTGTTCTTCAAACACTGGCCACCGATGCCCAATGCCCCACGGCCTCGCTGCTGGAGGGCAGCGTTGCCTCTGCTTCGTGCAAAGAAGCCCTGACTCGGTCTCCACCCTGCCCTCAGCAGCAGCCACCCCTGACCTTTCCCATTTTAGGAACCAACATTTTTGCCTATACATAGGCCCTGGCTGAGATGTAAAAGGGGGCTGGTGAGTGCCTAGAAGTGGTGGTTTGGTCAAGGGTCTGGTGACTGTCCAGGAAAGAGAGAATGAAAGTCTGAGGCAAGGCCAGAATTGCAGAGGCTTCTGGCCCAACTGACACCTTCAGGGAGGCTGTGCTCCCGGATGTATGCCTTCAGGGGACCGGGCATTAAGAAGGCAATGGTGTGACATATACTGGACCTGAGCCTGGGAGGACACGCTTCCAGAGGAGTGTCCGCAGATAATGAGAAGTAACTGGTGGGGACTAAGAGGACCCTGGAACTGGGGCCTCATGCTTGGCACGAGCTGACGTCCGAAGCTAGCGCACGGGAGAGGCCGGCATGGAGAGGGTGCAGGTGGCCGCAGGGCAGACAAGCGATGCACCATCACTGACCTGCCGCAGACACTGAGGGCCCCTGCCCACTGCGCTGTGTGAAAGGCACGGATTCGGACACACAGGTCCTGCGCAGAGGGCGTCACACCGGAGCAGGACCCACACGGTGACCTTGTGCTCAATGCCAAAGCACACATGCGATGGGGATGTGACGGCCCAAAGGCCACGGCCAGAGCGGTCGGCACACTGATGGCTCTACGGCACCGTCTCTGTGAACCTGTGATGGGGGCGCCCACCACTCCCGCTCACAGCCCAGGACATGGAGATGCAGGGAGCGAAGCACCAGCCCCAGGTGGCCCAGTTAGAAAGGGGGGATGTCCTTGCCGGCCTGGAATCCCACACTAGCGCGTGTGTGCAGGCGGGCAGGTGGGGGGCCGTGGGGCGGGGTGCAGGCTCCGGGCCGGCAGTACCGGGCAGGCAGCTCAGGAACAGGAGGGCTGGGGGAGCAGGAAAGCCAGGATGGTGGGCGGCTTGGGGAGATGGGGGCTCAGGACGAGTTGGTGCTGGTCGCCAGGTGCGCACCCCATGGGCCTTTGCTCACCCACTTCCTAGGGGCCAGCTTGCCCGCCAGGACTCCCTCTTATTACCTAGTCTTGCCATGGATTCAAAGCGGAGGCGATCCTGCGCTTCTCTGCCTGAAACTCTCCAAGGGCTCCCAGCTTCACTCCGAGTAGAACCCAAGGCCTCCCACTGGCCCCCCGGGGTGCTCCGGGAGCGCACTCTGCCCCAGGGGAGCACGCACCACCCTCCCCTCACTTAGGTGAGAGGCCTTCCCTGGTCTCCCCGTAGTAGGTCGCCAGGTAATGCTTTCCCACTGCCCTATTTTGCTAAGTATGTCACTACTTGATACCTTATACATTGACCTGTCACTGTCAGCTTCCCCACTGGGATCTAAGCAGCTGTGGGGTCACCGGCACAGGGCAGATGCTCAGGCGAGTATCTGCTGAGTTAATGAATAGATGGAGAAATGAACGAAAGACTCCAGCTTCTGTCATTGTAACATCATTTCAGTACTAAGGGGATCTCATGAAGGGCATGCGCTTGAAAGTGTACCTTCTGGTACATAGTAAGAACAGACTAATTTTAGAATCATGCATTGTAAACATATATATTTACAATGACAGCTATTCTGACAAGGCCACTTAAAACATCACTGTCTAGAAATTAGGCCAAATTGTATTAATCTGGCTTTTGTAATGGATCACCCATCTGCTTTCAAAACTTAGATATGTAATCCCTTCAGAAAAAAATTCAACTGCTACCCATGAAGGTTACCACCGGAATTTTGATTAAATGGATGTGCTCTCGCAATAAACTTGTCAATTATACTTTGGGGAATGGCAGGCTAAAGAACATCAACATACAATGTCATACGTCATCAAGATACGATCTAGGTCATACACTTGAATATAAGAACCCCCTCTCATCAAATCACTATGTTGTATACTTGAATCCAATATAATATTGGATAGCACCTATACTTCAATTAAAAAACAAAACTCTCTCATTCTCTTAGTCTTCTAAATACTTAGGCACTGAAATAAATCATCATGCAAAATCATAAAATCTATTATTTGACACGGACCACCAGAAACAAAAGGTTACTTTTCAAGTGCAAAGAGACAATGAAACAAAGTTTATTTCGTGCAATTGTTAGAGCGCTGATCTCTGCAGTGAAAGAGAATTTCAGTAAAATTTTCTTGATATCATAAGCACATTCTAGGATGAAATCATTTCGGTTTTATTAATTTCTAATTTATTGTCTTCACCCTGACATGAAAACATCTAAATTTCCAGGCACGACTGTCCAGAAGGCAGCGTGGCCCAGGGAACGTGGCGGGCAGCTAAGGCCGCCAGGGACCCCTCAGCCCGCCTCGGTCCTTCAGCGGCTCTGGAATGGCTGAAACAGCAGGGGGGCCCTCCTAAATGATTTATCAACATTTCTGCACATATCAGACACTTAAGGGGAGGGGGCCGTGACTTCTGTGGAGGCTGAGTGCTCTCCATGGGGGTGACAGTCCATCAGAGTGAACGAGTTTTCCAGACCAGCATAGAGGACGGCAGCTGACTGCCTGGAAAGGGTTCATGCGTGCGGGGGCTGAAACGCTCTCTTGGAATGTCACCTGCAGTGCGGTAGGACTGGGTTTGAGGCTCTGAAGACAACGTCGAAATCACCAAGAAATAAGATGCATGTCTTTGACAAATGGATAGACAGTATTGAATTATGTGGGCCCTATGATCTTAACTTCACTTAAATGGCACCAGAGGTCTCCTGTCTTCAGCGGGAGTCAACTTCCCATCGCCATTACTAGTCATAAGCTTGTATTTCTCTTAAGAGCCGATTCAAAACTCCAACCTCAACCTCAATTCGCCCATCGGGTGGCCACTCTCTGCAGGCTCATGTTCGACATGGGCCAGGAAGCAGCAAAGGATGCTGGCTGGGTGGGAGGGGAAGTCTTCTCGGACAGTACCTGGTCAGGACATCAGACACTTCTTAAAAAATCTCTGGACCTACTCTCTCTCTTGCAAATCAGGGAAGATGGACTAGCTCTGTGGTTCCCAGCAGATTATCATCTGAGCCAAAAATAAAAAGCCCTGGGCCCGCCTCTAGCAGTAATGCCCGCAGGCACCTTGGGAAAGACCTGGCACCCTTCAGGGCCCAAGTCAGTCTGATGACCATCGGAATGTGGAAACCACTGGGTCTGAAGACTGACATTGTCTTCAGAGTCTCAACTATTCTGAAAATATCAGTCTAGTAGGATATGGGCCCGGGCATCACTGAGCATCACAGTTCATCCACGCCACGAGTGTTTTTACGCGCCTGCGGCAGGCCACGCCCTCTGCTAGACGCTGAGCTCGTTAACAGCCGCAAAACAAGTAGGCGAGTCCTGCCCTCGCGGAACTCACCTACCCGTTTCCTATGGGATAAGCGTGGTGGGAAAATCGGTTCCAAAGGAAGACAGGAAATGTAAACAGGGAGCTGGGTGTGGCTGGTCATGGGCTCCTCCCGGTGGCCGATGTAAGAAGGAATAAAGAAGGCCGTCCAAATGCCCCAACACCAGGGGGCCGTCATGGGTGACGGGGGGGTAGAGGGGGGCAGGCAACAGGCTCAACAGAACGTGCCTTTTCCGCCTGCCGTGATGAAGTGGGGCTGGCAAAGGGGCTGTCTTTGCTCACAAAACGCGATGGGGACCTACACGCTAGAAGCAAGCTGTAAGACCTGAGTTGTAGGCTGACCCCGCATCCTCCCCGCAGGGCTGTCTCCGTGGGCACTCGGAGCTGCCAAAGGCAGGCCTTGGGCCCTGCTCACTCGACCGGCTAATCCTCCTTGAGCCCTGGTGCGGACAGTGGTCCCTGTGGGAGGCTGTCCCTGGCTCTCTCAGGACACAGTTAGAAAGCCTTCCCCAGGCACTCTCGGGTTCCCATTCTCACCTTGCGGCATCTAGGACGTTGGGTTAGAATCCATGGTCCCGACTCCTTCCTGCCTGTCTCTCGGCATGTTCCTGAAGCTGCATGGGACCCGGCACATACGCTAAGCAACCTGCAGGTGTTTGCTGGAACAAACGACTGCCGCCTCCGGCCTGCTCACAAGTGATGCACCCTCACCATGGCCCTAACGTTGAGCTACATCTGTGGGGGGTCAGTGGCCAGGTGTCCCCACGGAGACCACAGGCAGGGACCAGCATGAAAGGAAGCACAGCAGATCCTGAAGTTACCCCGAGATGGTCCTGCTGGTCGCCATGGGGCCCTGCAGGCACCCGGGCATCGTGACTGGTCGTCATGAAGGAAAGCTGCGGGCACACACGAGCCCTCAGAACACCCACTTTAGAGTTTAAGTGATTCCCAACCCATCTGCCACGTCAGGGAAGACAGGGCAGGAGCAGCAACACAAGCCAGCAAGACTCAGCAAGCCAATCCCGTCCGTATCTTTAAAACTATCTCAGAGCCACAGAACTGGAGAGGGCATCCTGGCACCAGCCGTGTGTTTCTCACGAACACACTGCATTTCTGCAAGAAAAGATGGGCTTTTGGGAAGTGATCCCACAAAGACCGGCCCACGATCAGGGGAGATGAAAGCGTGTTTCTGTGGTGCCTCCTGCTTTCTACTTGAAAGTCCCTGTCCATCTCTCCAGCCTGCTGGTGTTCAAAGGCTCCGGTCAGCTGGCCCCTCGGGCCTGTTTACTGGGCAGTCAAACAACATCAAACAACACCTTTTTTGCTTTCTCTATAAATGCTCACTGACACCATGATGTAGGTAAGATTCTGTTATTGTTCCAGGGGATGCATCTGTACACGGGAGCCACCGACAGGGAGCTGAACTCGATGACTAATCCCAGCTGGGCAGATCACAATTCCGGGGACGTCATGGCCTGTGCCAGCCAGGATCTCATGTGACTTCACAGCCACCCACAAGGTGACACCCAGCATCTCAGTCAACAGATGAAGGGAATTCTGTCTCACGGGGACTCAACGACATTCTGAAACACACAGCAATCAGGGGCGCAATCCCCCTACAGCTCACCCCCGACGCCCGGCAGCTCTGCCTTCCGCCTCCTTCCCCTGCAGGACTCGATACACTGACAGGGTGTCCGACTGACAGCAGGGCACCTGTCCCGTGCGGAGCAGGGCCTTCGTGGTGGAAGGCACGGAGCTAGGTGCCTGATGGAAGGTGCTTAGCTAATAACTTAACCACTTACACATGGGCCAGAGTGTTAACTCAGAATATTACTGGGTTTCCATTACTTGGAAGTAACATGTAATTAACACGCTCATCTGATTCTCATGGGTTTTCCCTAAAAATGGATGACAATCTAGAGAAGAGAGTGCGCTGACGTGTTCCGGTTGGAGAGGAGTTTCTGCCTTGTTCTGCCAGCCCTGGGGGCTGTCCTCCCTCCCTCCACACCTCCACCACGGTTCCTGCCCGCCGCCCGGTCCTGTCCTACGTCCACTGCCCACCCAGGTTCAGGCTCCGCCAGCAAGTCGTCTGATGCCCCGACATCCCTGTGACCTTCTCCTCCCAGAGGCGCAGATCTGCTATCTGTGCCATGCAATGTTATGATGCCTTAAGCCGTCCTCCGCCGCTCAGGTCTCTAGGCCTTGCTTCCTGACACGGATTATGACCTTCCTGAGGAGGCAGGGAGACCACACTCTCCACCAGGAGGGAGCACAGGCTGTGCTCTACAAAAGCCCAAACCTGAGTTCCAGGACCACAAACCAACGTTCTTATTCAGCTCTACTCGGCCTCCACTGGGGAGCGAGGCACTTACCCACTAGCAGCGAGGATTCAGGGGGACGTGTGGATAAACTCCCCAGCTGAACGTCTGGTGGGGAATGTGCTCAGTGCGTGCTGATGGAGAATAACCGGAGGCCCCCCAGCCAGCCGCCCAGGAGGGCCCTGGCTCTCACCACGGAGGCTGAAGAACCCTTTCATGGATCGGAGAGATGGGTATTATTTTAAATAACCCACTAACATTTTTTAAACTGCCAAGTCATAAATCATTTGGAGACAAAAAGCTTCATTGTATTTCTTCATATAATTATTGACAGCGTGCACAGCTTCCGATATTAAAATTGACTAGATGTCATATTTTACAGTATTTTACACACAGGAGTAATCAACATGCTCCACAAGTTAATCCACAGGGAACATGTTAGTATCAAATAATGTTCTAAAAATAGACGCAAACTAAAATGTGTTCCCACTAATTGGAGGAACCAAGAGAAAAATGAAGAGCACAGTTTACAAAGTGAGGGATGAGGGATCGTCATGTTTCACAGTCTGGACACATTCAGTTCAGAAAGGCAAGGATTAGGAATTCCAAGTATTTGCTCATTTGCCTTTTCAACGTCAGCCTGAGGACAGATGAATAGTTTTCTGACTGTTCTCTCTGGGCCTTGCCAGAAATAGCCACATTAATAACAGCTGTGGTCTGTGATTTCTGTCTGCTTGGTCACCAACTTCACTCCGACACACTGAATCTGATGAGCTAATCAGTCTCCCTCTTATATTGATTGGAAGCTGTGAGATTCTCGAGAGGAATCCTTAAACACACACCACCTCACATGTGGAAATGCACGGGGCAGTGTGATGGAAGCAGGCAACTATTAGTCCACACGAACGAATAAAGGGAAAACTCGTACACGAGGCACGTAGCTCTGGTGCACAGTAAGAGTCTGTTAGCTCTTATGATTGTTAATTAATATTGCTAATACTATCCTGGTGATTAGAGAGTGAGGACACAGGACAAGTCCTTGAACTTGGGAGAAGGAAAATTCGTAACAAAGCAGGCACCTCTGGGAGGCTGCCCCACAGCTGGGGTCCAGTTGACACTGGGGCAATGACACTCCAGGCGTCGCTCCAGTCAGCCTTCTTTCCAGGGAGAAGTCAGAGAAACGGGAGGCATCGCCTGCCCAGGTTTGCTCTGCAGCCCCGCGCCTCCAGGCTCTCCCAGGCATCCTGGCGGCAGACGCCCGAGCTCCGCCTTACCAAACAGCTCTGGCAGGGGGGTCACATGAGTAGCCGGCAGTCCTGGAGCACTTTAAAGATGTACATGCATTCCGCTCTGGTTCAGCAAAATGAGTGGGTGCAAAAATTTTTCTTCCGAAGGAGAAAGGCCCCCATGCCAACATAAAAACCTGGTTTGCCTGTGATTTCACAGGGACACCTGCTGTAGTCCAGTTCCCGCCCGGCCAGCACAGAGCCGTCCTGTCTCGGGTGGAGCACAAGCGTGTGCCCTGCAATCCCACTGCCCTTCTGGAGAAATGAGCCAGCAGGGGAGGCAGCTAGAACAAACTGCCCGCAGCGTTTGCAGGGCCCAGAACAGGACAGAAGAGGGAGGGCAGCAGACCAAGAGCGAGACCACGCTCAGGGCAAATGTAAACATGCCAGACAGGCATGCTTGCCACACACAGGACGGGCAGCACACACAGGTGCACCTGTACCATGACGCACACACAGCACACTGAACTGGCCTCGAATCCTGGGGCTATGCTTCACCACGTTCTATAATTTACCATGGCTTGTTTCAGCCATGTTACTTCAATCAGCATTTTTCAAGATGTTGGTTGTAAAATCTACTTAGGAGGCTTAAACCAGAGATTTCCCTTTAAGGAATGGAGCACATTAGTAAATACCAAACCATTAGTGCAAGGATGGCTCGATGAAACTCTTGTGCTACATGTTATATATACACACACACCCACAATCCCCTTACACACATACCTATACACGTGCACACACACCCCATAGTCCCTACACACACACCTATACACATGCACACACACCCCATAATCCCTACACACACACCTATACACATGCA
>JAQQAC010008880.1:86513861-86557168 GCA_029783875.1 Phataginus tricuspis | reverse complement strand
ACACACACCCCATAATCCCTACACACACACCTATACACATGCACACAGACCTATGTATATCTGAGTTGGTTATAAAACTGTCATTGGGGTCAACAAGGACAGCACTGTTAGCTCCCCCCTTCCTCTAGACTCCTGCATCTCAAGGGAGCAGAGACACAAGGTGGGAGAATGAGGCATGAGAGAGGACTTTGGCAAGATTCTTGGGTTTGCTGGGTGGCATTTAAGGCCAGGAGTCTGGATGTGTGGGGTGCAAAAGCAAGAGACCATCTGCACTAGAAACTTGAATTCGGCACCCCAAGTCCCCCTTTACTACATCACTGTGACACACCCACACCCGGCCCCACGCCCCTCTCCTGATGTTCCTCGCAGACAGAGGCTCCTCGCTGAGTCTGGGTGACCCCAGAGGCATGGACACTGAGATAAGTGGGCAGAAACGACTCTGGGGAGACCCCCGTGATGGTGTGATTTCTGGGAGCCTTACTTCTCTCTACAAGGTGACGGCCACAATATCTACAGCCCCCACCAACCAGGAGGAAGCTGAAGTAAAACATGCTTTCCTATAAAAATGGGCCAGATGTGCCCCAAAGTGGAGATGGTGGCACTGGCCCCCGGTCATCCCCACAGGACACAGCCCAAGAGGAAGCTACATGAACAGCCCCCCATGCCTGCCGAGGCCCTCCTCCCACACCTGGAGAGACAGGGCACAGAGAAAGCAAACATCAACTCCTTCTGCACCCCCAGAAAGCCACGAAACACATCCATCACCAAAGAGGGCATTTCAGAGGAGACAGGGAATATGAGGACCAGCGTGACATTTTCCTGCAATTGGCTTCCCCTGGGGTGCACGGATAACATCTCCTCCCACCTGCTCCAACACTTCTTATTTGGGGGCATCACACAGCTAGAAGGAAGTTTAATAAACAGTGTAATGAACACCTGAATACACTTCACGGAGACATCGCCAACTGCCGACACCCGACTGCACCTATGTGCTCCCTCTCCGTGTGTATTCATGTGCGTGTATATACATGTACCGTGTGTGTGTATATTCATAAACAAACTTACTTTGCTAAACCACCTGGGCCACTTGAAAACAACACCCCAAAAACTTCAGCATGAACTCCCTAATAGGGACATTCTCCCACACTACCACCATCTGCACCTTCATCCCTACATTGGAACACCTAAAATATTTAACGTTAATACAGAGCTGTACTGAAATTCCCTAATTTCCCCCAAATGTCTTTTATATCTATTTCTTTTTATCAAGGAACCAATCAATGTGAATGTTCCGTGTTTACTATTTCTGCTTTATCTCTTTTAATTTAATATAACCTCCCCATCCACCTCACCTCTTTAAGGTTGTTTGGTTTCTCATGACATTGTTTTTGTTTTGTTTTGACGAATCCCAGGCCAGCTGTCTTCTAGGAAGTCCCTCAATCTGGATTCATCTGATTATTTTCTCATGATTAGATTCACGAGAACAGCTTTGGCAAGAACAGTACCTCAGGGGTGCTGGGGGCTGCTTATGTATAATGTCAAGAAGCACATATTTTGTTCCAACACTGGCCACACTAAGTCTGGCCATTTGCTTCAATAGTGCTCATTAGATCATTCCATTGGAAAGGTAATTTTATTTTTTCATTTTTAATTAATGAGAATCTGTGGGATGATCCTGAAGATTTTGTGGAAATCAAATTCCTCGACAACCTGTCACTTAATGATTTTAGCACTTGTAGGAGGTGATTTTTGTCTGGAACAATTATGATACTGGGAATAGCAAAATCATAATTTTCTAAATCCATAAGGCTTTCTGTATTTATTAGGGAGCATTCTTTGGAAAAAGAGAGCTTTTCATTCTTTACACTTCCCACATTTTTTTAGGTAAAATCTTAAAGCAAAATTCTTTATCTAAAAATTGATTGTTGCAACCCAGACCCTCTTGGTGCTGGGGGTCTCCATGACCTTTGACACGTGCACTCTTTGTCAGGAGCCAGGTTGTCACATGAGCGTGTTTTTTTAAGAGAGCCTTAAGTCCACCTACTGCTTTTTGATGGTACATTTTTATATGGCGACCTTCAATTTTCTTCTCCCTCTGAAATGATACAATGCCTTACTCCATTTTCCTGCTTTCTTATGCTGAAAAATACAGTGAGAAAATGTCTAGCAATAGGTAGAAAATGCTGTGTAAAGTCCTGCAGCTTTGAAAAAATGGCTAGCATTTATTCAAAATATCTGAGTGGCCCCATCATTCTGGGGAGCATGGGGATGAAAGAGTAAAGAAGACACAGCTTCAATCCTCAGAAAGACCTCGTGTGCCCTGTTGCCATAAATAGAAGTTTATTTAAAATCAAGAGACACTGCTATTAGGTCCAGAAGATAAAGCCCCTGAGATCCCAACCCAGATATGACAAAGGCTCCCTTTTTACAACCAGCAGTGGGGCTGACACCTGCACTCAGCCTTTCAAGGCTGCTCCGGCTCACCTGGAAATACAAGGCAGGGGCCACGGGGCACAGGCGGTTGGGTCTCCACATAACAACTCATTCAGATGTATGTTCTAGAAGTTGTATTGCATAGTGACTAGGAGTCTGGAACTCTTGGATTTTAGTCCCAGCTCGGTCACCAAGTGTTTGACGGGAACTTAAGCACTCTGGGCCTCAGTTCCTCATGTGCAGAAGGCGGATAAGAACCCCTGCCTGGTGGGGTTGTCATGACAACTGTGAGCTAACACAATAAAACTGCTCATGCCTGTTCTCAGCACCTGATGCATATTCACTGACTGGTAACTGTTCTGATGATGATGGTGATGAATTTGCCTTTTCTGTCATGGAATGTGTTCACTGTAAGATAGAGCAGGACTCCCGAAACAGTTCAGTCCTTCCCAAGGCAAGGACTACAATATATAATTATTGACTTTCTCGAAAAGCAAATGATGGAAAACTTCACTCGTCCAACTGTACCACACAACAGGAGCAGAAAACCTCCAGTCAGAAGCCAAATCACAGCACACTGATACCCAGGAAGCAGAGACTATTGTACGGGCATGAGTCTTTGAATTAATGAGACCCAACTGCAAGCTATTAACCAGACAGATTAGCCTTGTGCACCGGTGGTGGGGCAGACTAGCTCCAGGGGGAGCTCTGAGGTTAGAAGCAGGAGGGCGGACCCCTGAAACCTCCATGTGCAAGTCAGCCAGCCACAGGGGTCCCTGTAGGCACAAAGAGGACACAGTCCTTCCACAGGACCCACATTCTCACCTACCTCACGCACTTACAGGCATGGCTGCCTGCAATTTTAAAACAACTGCAACACTTTGAGTCCCACGTTTCATGTTGACTCACTGAGAAAAATAACCCATTTCTCTTTTAACCACTTGGTTAATGAAACTATGCATTTCTAAATACTAGAAATAGTTGTTAAAACACAGAGGTAGTGAAAGAGCATTTATTGACAGTCTGATATTTTATACATTAGTCCTGCCTTGGGTATTTAATTACTTCCCATTAAAAGCATTTTTTAAGTAGGGCCAAAGTACAGGACAACCACCCACAGCCTTGGCCTTGGTGGGGTCCCCAGGATGGGAATAGTGGTCGGGTGGTCACAGCATAAATGACCACCAGCTGTTCAAGTCCATGGCCCGGTGACCCCTCATGCCCAGTGGCATCTCCCCATGCCCAGCAGGTGCCCGATGCCCCCGGATTCCCAGCATCACAGGAGCAAACAAGCCGCCAACAAACGGGCGCCTGCAGCTGAGCGAGTGCTCTTGGCTTCGGGGGATGGGCTGCTGGCCTCTGCAAGGCTGGCAGGCAGGCGACTGCACCTGTCCACGGGGGGGGGGGGCGGGGGAAGGTATCTGACACAGAAGCCATTTATCAGAAGGCAGGCGTCTGCTTCAGAAACTGGTGAGAGTCACAGAGAAAGACGTGGGCCGTGGGAATGATCTGAATCACCTAGAGAACCGAAGGCTTGTCTGTCAGCTCAGGCTGCACGAACGAGCCCTCGGGTGGGGCCTCCCAAGGTTCGCCTCTCACATCTCTGGAGGCCGGGAGGCCAGGGCCAGGGTGCTGGCAGGCTCAGTTCCTGGGAGAGGCCTCCTCCTGGTCCTCCTAGGAGACAGTTCCCTGGTGTCTCTTGTTGTAAGGACACTCTTCCCATCCTGGGGACCCCACCCTCATGACCTCCCCTGACCCAGTCACCTCCCAGAGAACCTGTGTCCAAATACCCCACACTGGGGGGGTAGAGCTTCAACCAATGAACTTGGGGAGACATGAGCACTCGGTCCCTAACAAGGCTCATATGAAGCGTAGTAAGTGAAGGCTAGCTGATAGAAATCCGTGGCCCGAAAAGCCTAACTCCTCATTTCCTACACTCTGCTCAGTTCTTCATTGCCCGGCCCTGTGATCTGCCCCGGCTCCCCTGGCCCACACAGATCTCTGCTCAAAGGCCGCCCCTGAAAGCGGCATGAACATCCATTCAGCTCTTCACTGTCTTCTTCCCAGCGCTCATTTTCCACTTTTCTTCAGAGCAACCCCGCCCCCTGCACCAGAAGACAGGCTTATTCTTTACAAACTCACCTGCCTCCTACTCACTGTTGTTCACAGCTGTGACCACAGCACTTTCCAAGGGTCTGGCATGTACTAAGTACATTAGCAAATGTTCAAAGAATCAACTGAAACTATAATGTTGGCCCTTTCTCTCAGAAAGTGAGGGGAAAAGATGAACGTTCTAGTCAGCAGTTCAGAACGAGATGCGAAGCTCGTGCATGGTCGCTACGTCAATGCGCTCATACGATGGTTGCATTAGGAGGGAAGTGCACCCTTCTCTTAAAATGACTCATGAACAAGTGACAATGGGGACCCCCCACAAGGAGAGTCACACCTGCTAGGCCAACCTGTATCACTTGCCAGCTCAGAGTTTTATAAACCTCAGCTTGTGTGGCCCCAGAACCACGCTATGACGTATTCACTATTGTTGTTCTGATTTTACAAACATGAAACTAAAGAGGTAAAGAGATGCTTCTGGGTCACACAGCTGGTAGTCTCGGGGCCAGGATTACAGATAGAGTCTGTCTGACTCCAACACCTGCAGTTTCTTCACATGCCCTTGTTAGGACTGTGACGATTTAGTCATATTTCTGGAAGCACAGAGAATCTCCTGTATGAAATTAGGCTGGTTTCTAGAAATTTTGCTTATAAGTCAATCAGTTAAGAATCAGCACAGACAGCCTTAAAAAGGAAGCTAGTTCTGACGAGGCTACATCATGAAAGAACTGTGAGGACATTATCTGAAGGATGAGCCAGTCCCCAAAGGATAAATGTATGATTTTACTTCATGAGGTCCCTGGATTCGTATAATTCAAAGACACAGAAAGTGGAAGGGAGGGGCCAGGTGCTGGGACAGGGGACTGGAGTCAGTGTTCAGTGTGGACAGGGCTTCAGCTTTGCAAGATGAAAATGTTCAGGAGGTGGATGGTGGTGATAGAACAAAGACAGACATGAGTGGGGTGCAGAGAGGATAAAGTCAGTAAAGCCCACCAAAAGGGACTCAGATCAACCCGATAAAACCAGAAAGCTAGGAAACACAGAGTTAGTTGAAGTTTCAAAAGCCAAGAGTGACTTGGAATGAGCAGATATTCTCCAGATGAAAAACAACTCCCCAGGAAAAGGAAAACATCAGAGCACATCCCCTGTCTTCACTGTACCAATTAGGTCAGGCCTCCGAGGCCAAGACTGTCAACCAAGGACCTCTCTGCCCTGCTTCCTGCAGCGGGGCAGGGAGATGGCACAGGGTCACGTCACTGTAAAATCTACTCAGCCTGGGAAAAGGGCCCAGCTTATTCTTTAACTTAATCTGTAGGCTCTTCTTCCTCTTCTTCCAGTCCCTTAATCAGTTAAGTAATTTTGTAACCAGGACAGGAGACAGACCTCCGAATTGTAAATGAACCTATATGAATAAAGTATGCCAAGATCTCGACCAACAGTCACCTAAATAACCCTATTTTTAAGACAAAACTTCGAAGGAATTATGAATCACCTGTATACATCAGGCCTTATGCTGACCCCAAAAGGCCCCATAAAACCCCAAACCCTAAACTCTTAAGGGCGCCTCCTCCCTGAGGTGGCCCACACTCCCTTTTCTTCAAGTGTGTACTTTTTGCCTTAAATAAAGACCTCTCTGCTCAACTTACTGCATTTTGTCTCTGTACTCTTCCAGTGTCTTTGTTACTCTATTTCGTTCTATTTTCTAGACACAAGTCTTCATTCTCTCTCTCCTGCTTTAGCATAGAAGGGAAGGGCTACTGAAGGCACTGATCTGGGCTTGCGAGTTCCTGTCGCCTGTGTGCCCTGGATGGGACTGCAGCTGCCCAATCATGCTTTTTAGCAGCCTGCTGTCTGACCTCAGGCGGCCCACTCTGTTAGTCCAATATACGGGCAACAGAACTTACTTTGCCTTCTTGACTTTGTTTTCACTCTGACTTTGCTGCATCTCTGAACCAAATTCCTTCCCAACAGCGATGGCTGCACAAACGATGTGAATGCGCTAAATGCTAACCGCACTGCACACTTAAATGTGGCCGAGACGGTCAATTTTATATTCTCTGAGTCTTCTCACAATGAATTTTTTTAAGTCAGCACATTTGGGAATATTGTCGAAAAATGTATGATCCACCTGCAAATTCCACACGGCTCCAAATTTAGTACAAACTCAATCCCTGTACAACAAGGAGCAGCTGGTGACAGAGGTGGCGTGGGCGTTCCTAAGAGGCACATCGCGCGCCTGGGGCCGGGTCACGCGGATGGAACCTTAAAGCAGCCTTCCGAGGTCGACATTATGACCTCCTCTTTATATGAAGAAGTGGGGATCTATTCACTGCTAATAAAATAAAATCAATGAAATCAATGTAAGTAGTTATTTTTAAGTTTTCTCAATGGCTGGCCCTTGGAGCAAATAAAGAGAATGAGGAAGACTCAGCATATGTGCCCACGGTGAATCCTTCAGGTCTGGCTTCATTCTCTTTAGGGGCACAATTAATACTAGCATAAAGTGTGTTAATCACACTAAAGTCACTTTTTCTGCTCATCCTGGGAATACATGAAGGCACAAGAGGGAGAAGAAAATGCAACAGAAAAACGGATGGTGGGGGGAAAGAAAGCATTTCCGAGGGTGGAAAGGAGGTGGACGTGACCTTGTTTCCAGGGTTGGCCTCAGGTGGTCCTGCGATCCAGGCAAACCTGGTTTCTGTCTGGGTGTCAGGGGACGTGGTCTGTTACCCGCCATGAAACACGTCTGTGAATGACGCCTTGGCGCGGTGGCGGCTCTGCCCCACGCGTGCCTGACCCCCGCCATCACGGGGTCACCTCAATGCTGCCCAGTGACCGAGGCAGCTCTGCCCGACTGTCATCTGCTCTGAGCCTTTCCTTTCCTGTTCGTAATTGCTCCCCTTCTAGACTGAGCCATTTCCTTTGACTTCTGTTTGCAAATTAAATTTTGACCACTTCAACTAATGTGTTAGTGGCAACTCCTTTTTCTTCCCCAGGAAGCAATTTTTTAAAAAGCACCTTTGGATAGCCATAGCATCCCGGCCCCGTGTCCCAGTGGGTGAATCCACAGGGCTAACATGGCTCCCCACCCTGGAAACAGGCTGGGAAAGTAAAACACAACCACTGCCATTCACGAGATCAGCCCACGTGCAGGACTGAGTGGGGCTATGGCTCTACGACAGCCCCCTCCCATAAAGCAGTCCGAGGGTTCTTCACCGTCACTGGAGGAAGATGTCTCAGACTGTCCTGTGTTATGCTCGCACACATGTCCACGACTGGACAGTGCTAGCCTTCAAAGGCTAGGGTGTCGGAAATGATTTCTGCCTGAAGAGTATGATCCCACAGCACAAAGGCAAACAGTGGCCTCCATGTGGCTGGCCCTGAGCAGATCTCAAGGACGTGACTGGCGTGGGCTGTCCCCCAGTCTCTCTACAGCTCTCCCAATCCCATCGGTGTTCTCAGCTCGGCTGCATCACCTGCACCTGGGAGCATGCTCATCCCCCTTGCCTCTACACCCCTTCCCACGCAGGGTCCTGTTAAAGCCTGTGTGTGAACAGCTCTGACCTTCATCCACACTGCAACACACATCCACCCCAGGAGTGCCAGCCCCGGCCCCACTGCTTCACAGCAGAGGATGACCTGCAAAGGAGCATCTCAGCTGGTCGGGAGGACAGGTCTGGATTTTGCATATATTTTTTTTTTCTCTGTCACTGTGAAGCACATGGTGTCAATGTCTGCCCAGTACACCCGGCTCTACCCCTTTATGGGAGACAGGCAATCTGTCCCTAAATCCTGCTCCCAGGCCCCCGTCTCTGGACTCCCAGAAGGAATCTGCTGATGGGGCCTCCTCGACCATCACAGGCCCGCATATCCAGGACACCTGGATGCAGGGCTCACGGTTCCCGGCCTCTGCAGGTAGGCACCACACTCATCTGGTCCTGTCTTTCTCTTCAGAAGCTCGACTCTAGTCAGAAGAAAGGGTGCAAACAACATTCCATAGCAGCATGAGGCGATTCTCCATCTGGGCATGTCATCTGAAGTTGAAAGAGGTTTCTCTCGGCAGACGGTCAGGGCGGACCTCTGACTCAGACACGCAGAGAATCGCAGGGGCCTCGGGACATTAGCACACTCAGGTGAGCATGTTCCAGCTGCCTCATTACTCAGGTTTGCAAGATGTTTTGCCACTTGGCAGAGCAGGAAACTGGTTGTGCTGAAGTGATCTGATTTCTGCAGTCAGTTTCGTAAAGAACGTCTTCCAGTGGCGTGTGTTTACTGACACAAAGAACAGATGAAACACTGTCCAAAAGGTCCAGTTTCATCTGGTTCCGAGGTCAGAGTGTTTGAAAGAATTTACGTCTAATATTTCTACAAAGAAACAGAAGAGTTCTAGGTGAGTCACATCCAGAAATTCAAATGGTTTTTTTATGAGCCGCCGCCCAATTTTAATCAACCGGCTAGAGCTGCTGAACTAACATTTTCCAAAAGAGAACTGGATGAAGTACAAATTTGGATGGACAAAGAATCTGAATTCAGCAAAGAACTGTAATGTCATTTGTTTACAACTCCAGAGGCTACCGCGGGCTCCACCTTGTCACAAAATCTGCCCCAGCTGGAGACTGGGCAGGAAAAGCAATTATCTACCTGGGCTGACCCGACAAGCATGAGAGCACCCTGCACTCCCAGCCAGCTCTCCATCCCCAAAACAAAAGCCCCAAAAAGCTCCCCCTCCCACACACAGGTCTGTGCATCTGAAAGCGCTGAGCTGAGCCTCCAGGTGTGAACGAACTTCAGACTGCACACAGCTGCTACATCATACTATCTTACCATGGGTGTGCGTATTAGATGATAACCGTGAAGTACCAGCATGAATATATGCTGGCATTTTCTAGAGCGGTTACGGAAGCCGGGGGATAGGGATTGTGAAATTGGGCCAGAAAAGTGGGGCAGAGTGGAGCCTCTGGAAGGCGGAGGGCTGTGGCGGCCCCGCGCTGGCCGAGAACAGGAGGCCGGCTGGAAATGGGCGACCAGGGCAGCATCTGCCGTTTTCGGCTCCCAGATGCGTCAGGGCTGAGTCAACTAACAGTTAACCCAAAATCAATGGCACATTTTAGCTACAAAAGTGAAAAGAAGGAAAACCAAGGGCACTCGACTGATTAGTCTGTGGACTTACACGCCTGTGGGGCTGTGGTCTTGTATGGCTACAGGTCTTCCATGAGGGGTAGATGGACCGCCCGCACACCTGGTTGGCCAGGTGTTCCCACTGCAGCCACACACCAGGGAAGAATCACCCGGAGAGCCTGTTTGCTGAGCCCCACACTCAGAGTCTGGGGAACGGATTTGGGATAGGAGCCCTGAGAATGAATTGGCTTTTCCAGCAAGTTCCCAAGTGGTATGAGGAATACGTGTGGAGAACCACCTGTCTGACAGCTCGACACACGGTGGAAACGGTGAGTCAGGCTGCTCCCCATTACCGCTGATCCTGCATTTATGGAAAATACAAGGCTGTTTACTGCCCTGATGATTACTCTTTGGGCCCTGAAATTATTCTAATACCATTATCAAGTGACTTTCAAATTTTTATTCATGCATCACAATGTAAAATAAACTTTACGTGACAACCTAATTACACATACAACTGAAATAAAGGTTTCAGAAGACAATATTCTTCCTTACTACCGTACTCTCCAATTTCTTCCTCTTCTACTAATTTCATTAAAAGAAAATGTTTTCTTTTGTTTTTTTAATGTTGGACACGCTCCTGACTATCTTTTAAATGGAATTCTAGCAGTAATTTGGGGGGAAAGAAATCAAAACTATCATAAAAAACAGACTTGCAGCCTTTAGAGTCAAAAGGAAATTACTATTTTAAAGCACATAAGCATGCAACAACTTGTTGGTAGGGATTTGTTTTTTTGGAAAATTCACACTTTTCAAATTGTTAGAAGCCATCAAATCAGAAATGCCCAGCATTTCCATGCACAGATAATTTGTCAGAGGCACTTAAGTGCAAACCAGTAGCCTTGAAATAAAATGGGAAAGATTTTTCCAAGTTCGCAAGGTATGTGGTCCGAAATATACTTCCGATGGACACAACATACTTTCCTCTTTATCATGAGGCAGGTCTACGTCAGTGTCCATAAAGGCTGAGCAACAGTGCAGCCAGCGGTGGATGCTGGCAGCCCTTTCAGGGAGGGGCTGTCCAGGTCCCATCCGCATCCATCCCTGTCCTGGTGACAGAGCAGTGACATGGGAAACCACTGAGCGGCTCCTGCTGTGAAACCAGTACCGATTATGTCAGTTCCTGGCCCTCAATTACTCCCATGAACCCTGGGAAACCTCGACCTTTTGGAATGACCATCTTCCTCCAGGAAAGAAGAGTCCTGTCCTGTAGGGGGACAAGCTCGATAACCACTTCCTTCCATCACACAGAAAAGTGTCTGGAAGGCAAAGTAACAAAGAAAGTTTTCCCTGCCATGTTCCCACTCCTCAGAAATAAGCTGACATCTCGCCATACAACACAACACTGTTAGTCTAGACAGTTCTGAGAAAATTTTAAGACTGCATGGGAGTGAATTATGTTAAGACTTAGGCAAAACCAAGTATCTTGATGATTAGGAGGGAAAATCTGCCTTTAGTTCTTCAACTTTCTGATGTTTTTCCCACCCCTTCAGCTACTCAGTGGGTTCTGTTCCTCACCCAGCACCTCAATGTCATACTCAGGAACCTGTTGACTTAAACATTTCTGATCAGGTCATTCACCCTAAGGCATTGGCCGCAGCCTTTAGAATCACCTAGAGGAGCTACTACGCTACCCATGCATGAGTCCTACCCCAGGAAAATCAAGAATTTCTGCACCTGCATTTTTCAAAGCTCTTCCCTAATGTCACTGTGCACCCAAAGCTGAGAACCACTGCCCTGTCAGCGATGTCACCCCACCCTCCAGAGGCCACAGATGTAACTGAATTGGCCTGGAGTCACAGAGGGCTTCGTCCTGTCAGGGAAGAGATGGGAGAGGTATTTGGCGATCGGGGAGAGAATCTTTCCTGGTGCCCCCAGATCCCAGTACCTTGGCCCCCGCTGGTCACAGGAGCTCGTCAGGACAGCTCTCGGCATTCCCTGCCCTCCCCCTTCCTTTCCTACTTCGTGGTCAGGTCAACTGCCTCCCCCGTGAGCACACGCTTATAGCCCGGGGCACCACTGTTTTCCTCAGGACCCAGCTCTGGTTCAGCTTATGAACTGTGAGCAGACAGCAGCCCCACGCACTGCATAGGGCCTCTGGGCCTGTCGGGGTCACAGCGGGATGCACACGCACCCCGGGAGAGAGAGAGAAGGTGCCCCTTCCCACGGCCGAGAGGGGTAGTGAACGTGAACAGCCAGGCCCAGCATAGCAATGGGGGGCTGTGCTCTGAATTCTATGCCAGTCTGTGGCCTACAAGCACAGGAAGGCCACACTCGGTTCCACCTTGATTGGACCTCATAGTTACGTGTTCTCATCCTATCAGATGTAGCTACATATTTAAGTGATGACCTCGCCCCAGAAAATGTGACCCCTAGAAGGTCTCTCCAGAACTCTTTGTTTCTTAGCTTGGACCAGCTGCATATGTAGTTCACTGCCTGCCCTGTGAGTTCTACAATCCGTGCTCCATCTGGGTGTCACGGTTCTGCTCTTCAATGTTGGTCCCTGTGTGATGGTTTACTTTTGTTTCCATTTTCCTTTCGGGGAGGCTGTCAAGCTTGGCAAATCCCAGTAATGCTCTGGTATTGGACATGCCCTTCAGCTCCAAGTGGTTCTACAGGAGGCTCTGCAGTAACTAATTCCTCAAGTACTCGGCCTCTTGAGATAATGGTGAGCCAAGCTGCTTCCTCTCAGTGTGGCACCGTGCCACACACACAGGCCTCCTCATTTAGTCCCGTCAAGCCAGTTAGCTGGGGTTGCAAAGCCTGTGTAATTCCCGGAGGGAACAGCCCTGCCGCTGGCCCTGTGTGTGGATCACACAAGTGGCCTGGTGCATGGCCTCTGAGTGAGGACGCCCAGCGCGGGTGAAAACGTAATAGGAGCCTGTTCTGTCACTGTCCCATCCTTTCCAAACAGAGGAAATGCAGTTGACCTCCTGTGGTGAGCACACTTAGCGGGGAGGGTGAGGGCTCGGCAGCAGGGCTTCCGGACTGGAACCCCCTCCTGTGTCCTGCCTTTTCTGGGATGGCAGGCCTGCCATTCCGAGGACCCCAATGTCCTCCCCGGAAGGTCCCTCAACCCCAACCTTCACCTGGGCATCTCTGTACCTCTCTATACATAAAGAGTTCATCCGTTCAGCTTCTTTCTCCAGCAATTACCCCAAACACAAGGCCCTACACAACTCTTTCTTAGAGAGTTTTGCACCAACTGAAATGAAACTGCCAAAAATTCTCCAGAAACCCGGAGCTCTTGTCTAACGTTGTTTCATAACAAATGCTCTCCTTCTTAACCTCAGCAACGTTCAAACACAAAACGGAGCCCAGAGAATCAGCCCTGCTCAATCCTCAGGAGGGCTGGCTTCTATGACCAGCTTCTGTGGCCTCATGCAGGCTTCCCAAGCTTGGCTGCATGCTAGGACCACCTGGGGAGCTCAAAAACCCTGATGTCTAGGGCTCACCCCAGAAAAATGGGGAGGAGGCAGGACCCAGACAGAACTCGGTCTTCATAACACACCTCCAGGTGACCTAGTGTGCAGCCAAGACGGATACCACAGCCCCAGATCAAGGCGCCCAAACTCCACGTGCCCAAGGACCCCTGCCATCCTGGGACTGTGCGGTGCGGATGGGCACCCAGAGCCTGCATTGCCGACGAGTTCCACTTGCTGCTGACATGTGCTCAGTTGGCTACACTCCAAGAAGCCAGCTGGGGTGCCTCTGACCAGTGATCTCAGCAGAAAACCCAGCGACCTCTGGGTGAAGTTGGCTCAGGACACACCAGTCCCCCACTTCTACAAGAAGGAGTCAAAGCTCCGCTCGTCGGGCAGCAGTATGTTCACGCATAGGATGATCCTGGAGCTGGAAGTCACTGTTTCCAGCCCTAGTGCAAGAACCCCACCCTCAGGGTTCAGAGAGATGCTGTCTGGCCTCTTTCTGAGCTGAGCCTCAGACGCTGGCTGGAGGCCTGTGCAGCCCATGCCTCTCAAAGTGGTGTCGATCTGCATGGAACCTGCTGCTTCTGTCAGTTCTTCCCAAGACTCTGAGAGAGGCCAGTGCAGAGCCGCCCCGAGGCTCCTGAAAAGCTAGCACACCACCCGCTGTGGCGCTCCTGTTAGCCCCTCAGCCGTCGCAGGGGCAGGGCTCCTCTGGGTTCCTCTCCTGCGGACCCCGCGGCTCCCAGGCCACCGGATGACGTGGCCGCCCCGGCCGAGCACGACCTTCCAGACGTGGGGACGTCACGGCACGGTGCGGCAAAGGATGGATGCATGGCACAAAGGCGTGAGCCCCAGAGATGAGCTGAGTGGGCCAAAGTCAACACTGCAACATACACCCTACATGACTTGGAGCAATAATTCCTCATTTAATCAGTTTCCTCAGTTATAAAGCAGGGTTAATAACAGCACCTACTTGTAAGACTATGTGTAGATTTGATGAGTTAATACATGTGGGCATATGTCCAAGGACCTGCCACATAAGTCAATAAATTAGCAAAAATTTAATAATAACTAATAGAGCAGATATTAATTAATACATGAAAGACTATATCCCTCCCTGGTTAATTCCACTTGCTGACTTATTTTCCTCCCCTGTGCATGTTCTACCACAAACACACCGAAGTGGCTGCAGAGGTGTCCTAACTTCCCCCAAAGGCCGGCAGGAGGCAGACTGGAGAGCCTCCCGGGAGCACTGCAGACGAAGCGCTTTGCATTGTGCCCTGCAGCACGTGCCACGCCACCGCACACACTCAGCTGCTTAGCCTCAAAGTAAACACCAGGTCCTGCAACAGCAGCCCGCCCAGCGCCAGGCAGCCGTGCCGGGGCACCATCGGCCACTGCCCACGGCATCTGCCACCTCGCACGCGGGGGCTCTCAGCACGCTCAATAAAGATGCCGGGCATGGCAGAGGACAGAGGCAGCCCAGGCCACCAGGGACGCACTCCCAGCGGCAGAGACACTGCTCTGCTTCCTGTTCTGAGGCCCCTGCGAACTCTCTCTCTTTTTTATCATGTAATCTAATTTTTCTGGAATACAGTCATAAATTATACATGCTGGTCACTTTGTAAACAAGGCACTGAGCAAATAAATAAAGCTAATTTTATACAAGTTAACAATTTTCTACCATGCTTCGGCTTCTTTATACGGTGCTGAATGCACTGAGGTGTCATGAAAAGACTCTGGCTGGAAAAGACCAAAATCACAGTGTTTCTGGAGGCACCCCCACTTGGCATGCCCTAGTCTATAGGCTGCTTCTCAGGTCTGATGAGTGTCCGCCTTTGTTCACCTTGTACGGCTTCGGGGCAGGTCAGTCCCAGAAATGGGATATACCCTGGGCCCAACACAGGCGCGGTGACAAGAAAAACGAAGGGAAGTTATTTAAAATTTTGGATCAAAGTGTGGGGCCTTGGGGGACAATGGGGTTTGGGGTTGGAGGTCTGCAGAGTTTTTCATTTCCATAAGAATCCTGTGCATAGTGGCCCCTCGAGAGCTCCTCATTCCAAGTGTTATCCGTCTGGGACACCAGGTAAGACTTCAAGAATAAGTAACAGTGAACATCCTGCACTGTTCCAACTGGCTTGTGAGCAGACTCATGCCAGCTTCAATTCTTAAAGAAATGGGAAAGAGAGGATCATTACTGGCATAGTGAAATGAGCCAGGAAGTGTCCAATGTCTAAATCTTACATCCAAAAGCCACAGAACATTCAGGAAAACCAAGTTTCCTCCGCACGCAGCCCTTCCACACCTATAGGTGCATCTTCCCACCTGCCCAAGGATGCCATTCCTACGCCCCACACCTTCCTGCAGCTTTTTAGACTTCCTGGTTTTAAGGCCTATGTTATGTTCTCCAGGAAGGCTTCCTTGATTAGTCAAAACATTTATCTCCCACGGGTACCTCAGTGCCTGACTACTGGTCTGAGGCACGATTGGGCGTATTCACTAGTCCAGATGGGGTTGCAGGCTCTGGACTTGGAGACGCTGGGGTCAGATCCCGGGGCCACCAATTCCTAGTTACTGGTTAGTATCGGTTCACCCCTCTACAAAATGTTCCTAAAAAGAGGTGCTCACTAAACGCTACCTGCCATCAGTAGGGTCACTAACCAAAGTAGTAGCGTCCATATGTGAAAAACTTTCTTTGTTGATTTCAAGAAATATTCCACAGTTGTAAGAATGTAGGATATAAATGTGCACAATGTAAAAATGTCCATCTGTGGTAATTAATTCCATGCAGGAAAGGTACTATTTGTACTGTATTGTATTATTCTGAGTAGGGAATGATTACTTAGCATCACCATGTTTAGGAGCCTTTCTTTGACTTTCTCCCAGCCTACCTTTCCACAACCCCTGTGTTGGGAGGTCTTCCACTTTATCCCACGGAATTCTGTTCTTGTCGAAATGTTAGCACTTATGCACTGATTTATGCATGAATTCGGTCATTCCGTCAGCAACACTCGGGGGCTTGCCCACCAGGCACTGCTGTGGGTTCTCGGACCCCCTCAGTGGACACAAGTGAAAAGACAAAACTCCCTGCTCTTCTGGAGCCGTGGGTTAGTGAGGGAAAGCGTGGACGACAGATCCAGGGTAAGTCAGAAGGCGAGGGGAACGCCAGCAGCAAGGGGGCCTGGGGAGGACACAGTGGTAAGCGAGCGCAGGCAGGGCAGAGGCAACCTCTGAGCAAAGGCTTGAAGGGTGTGGACTGCCCACATGTGGTTCTCCCTGGGCTGTGGCCGCTCTGGGCAAGAGCAGTGGCTTTTCTCTGTATGTCCGACACTCAGCCCAGGGCCAGCAGACGCCAGCAAACAGGGCCTGTTGAAGGCGCCACACGGTCTACGCCAGGCACTGGGACGGGCCACCTAGCCCCCACCGCCTCACCTGCGTGTCCCAGGATGGCACGGCGTCTCCCGCTGCCACCTTCCCGCCGCCTTCCGTGCTGTCTGCATAGTCTTCTCGTACGTCTGCTGGGACAGGCAGCCTATTTTCTGAGTTCAGTGGGCTATCCAAGGCCATTCTGCTCAGCTCTGAGCCAAAAAACACAGTTTCTTGAACTGTAATGTCAATATTAGTAATCAGGGTATCAAACAGGCTCAAACAGTAATTGTGGCCTTTATGCAGAGGCAAAAAATAGGAAAAAAGGAGTCTTGAAGGAGGGCTACGTGCCTGCCCCAGCACGGCCAGCACCAGCCCTCGCCACCCCTCCCACCTCCTGCCACTGCATCCCTTTCATCTGCCTCCTGTGGTGGTTGTTTCTGGTCTTCCTCGCAATGTACCCCACACAACACGTATCTCCACCGTTTCAGAAACACACACACACACACATAGTATTAACAATTTACCCACCGAGGTGGTAGAAAAATATGCACATTAAAAGGTAAAACTCACTGAAGATTTGATCAAGTTCTCAGGACTGTGTCAGACCTGCAGACTGAAGAAAGTCACTGCAAGGAGGTCCCGATCTGCCAGGGGTGCAGGTCCCTATCCCTTCTTTCTACTGACTCAAGCCAGCAGCTTGCACCTCACACTGTGGATAGAGCTGAATGGACTTGCAGGTGCTGTTATAGCAAGGAGAGTTAAGGGAGGGGGTGACATGGTCCAGACCAGTCACCATTAGAATAAAAAAGTCAAGGTCCACAATCCTTGGGCTGTTCAGCAGAAGCCTGTCTCTGAGGGGAAGCCACTGCCATCATTAAAGAGTGACAAGGAGAACTCGTGAGGAACGTGCTTCTCATAAAACTGCTTTGATGACTCCAACCCCTCCTACCACTGTAGAAATGGAACACTATCAAATCAGGTAATAAAAATCTAACAGTCCACCTGCTAAAAGTTGCCCCAAACCTGAGTGCATTACAAAGAAGTGGAGTTTATTTTCTGCCATTTTCAAGAGAGGATACTAAAAAGGAAACACTTATTGACCTTACCAAAGCTTTTGATGCAATTAACAGCAATTTGGCCAGAATAAAGCGGCATGCAGTGGACCTCACTTCATTAGTTGGAAGATTATTGTACAAATGGAAAGCAAAGTGCTGTGATTTAACAGATGAAACTACGATAGCTCATTAAATGAATCTTAGTTCAGTTCCAACAAACCCGGACTACTTCCAAAGATCATGCGTCGATAAAAGAGGCCCCATACATGCACGCTACAAGACCAAAGAGAAATAATGTGGTCTTTTAGTTTTAAGTGAAATTTTTACTTTAACCTCTCAGTTTACATATTAAGGCCAGACGTTCTTTGCCCACCTGTTCATTTGAAATTCACAGTGAGGAAGATAAAGTACAGTATGAGAACACTTTTGTTTTAACAGTGATTTTTCCATTAATTGACGGGTCTGAATGAAAACTTTTGTCCAATAAGCTTTTCTTTTTAAACCCTTAAAATATAATTGTGTCTATAGATCATGGAACAGAATTAAGAGTCCAGAAGTAAACCTATGCCTATACGGTCAATTAGTCTATGACGAGAGATCCAGGAATATACAATGGGGAAAAGACAGTCTCTTCAATAAATGATGTTGGAAAAACTGGGCAGCTACATGCAGAAGAATGAAACTGGGTCAAACTGGGACAAACTTGAGTTATAAAATAAGTCATAGAGATGGAAAGTACAGCATAAGGAATATAGTCAGCAATACTGTAATATCTTTGTATGAGGAACAGATGGTAACTCCACATCATGGTAAGCATTTTGTAATATATATAATTGTTGAATCACTATGCTATACACCCAAAACAATGTAGTATTGTATGTCAGCTACACTTCATTAAAAATGTAATATTTGTCTAGATGGTGATATCTGAAGCTTCATAAAATTTAAGCAACAAATGCAGTAGCATCAAATTTCAACACAATTTGCTAATCTACTTCCAAGTTTTTAATTTTGTATTCTTTTTTATTGTATTACCTTTATTCTTTATTTTATATGCCCCGAATTTTACATTAATTCAACCAAAATGACCGTCAGCAAGATGTGAAGCATTGCAGAACCTTTTGCAGGAATATGTGCACATCTGACTTAAGAGGAGGTCATCTTTGATTTAAAAGTTGTAATCTACAAGGTGATTGGGAAGCCCAGGGAATTTAGTTACATTTTACTTAGATTTAGCTGGAATGGTCTAACCATTGGAAGAATTGGTCTAAGAAGTTATCCCTTTTAGAGTAACCAGAAAACACTAAAGTTCTATACACAAATCACCCATCAACAAACCAACAAGTAGTTAAGCCCTTTGTCAATATTTGACTAAGTACCGTGAAGACAGGAAAACTCATCCGAAATGTCCTCTCACCATGATGAGAAATAACATGACAAACCATGTAAAACGACACATGAAAGTTCAGAGTAAGAAAACGTGAAGTTAATATAAAGTGAGTCTTCATTGTATTTCCATTGCACTACTGGAAACAGACTAGAATGGAAACAAAATATAAATAGAAAATGAAAAGCTTAATGCATGTTTATTCACATCAACAACCCCCCAAATATTTAGGAATCAACCTCATAAAAATGTGCAAGATCTTGATACAGAAAAATTTTAAATGTTATTAGGAGACATTAAAGATCTAAATAAATGGGGAGGTAGAATGCATTCATGGATTAGAAAATTTTATATTGTAAATATGTAAATTCTCATCAATGTCATCTATGGATAGAATGCAACCTCAACCCCACATCCCAACTGCTCCAGGTGCATGCGTGCGGGTGCACATGTAATTTGACATGTTGATTCTGAAACTTTTATGAAATTTTGTAAAGAGCAAAGAACAGTAAATACAATCTTGGAGATGATATCTGAAGCACTTAAACTGTCAGTTAACAAGACTAATTTTAAAGGTGCAGTAATTTAAACAGTGCAATTTTAGTTTAAGGATAAACAAATAAACCAGGGGAACAGGTAGTCCAGAAAAAGATCTGCATGTCTCCTAACTTTTAATAAAAAGGCCACAGCACCAGTGCTGGGAAATGATGGGTTTTTACTAGGTGCTGCTCGAGGAATTCAGTACCTATATGAAAATAATGAATCGGGACCTCTACTTACATCATACTCAGAAATACTTTCTGGAGCAGTTGCAGACTTGAATGTTGAAGGTAAAATAATAAAGCTCCCAGACCAATGATCAAAGGAAAATGTTTCCATGTCTTGAATAAGGCAAAGATGTCATTAAGTGATAACAGAAAGAAAACACTAAACAAAATGCAAAGATTAATGAATAACACTTCATCATAATTTTTTAATTCTGTTCTTCAAAGGACACTGTTGGCAAAGACTCTTGAGAAGACAAAGCTGAGAGAGGGAGGATATCTGCAATCATATATCCGATGAAGGTCTCATATCCAGAATGCATACATCACACTTTCGAATCAACAAGTGGAATGGGGATTCAGAATGCAGTAAAAGTAAGTGATCTGCTGCAATAAAAATAGGTGTAACTTCTTGGATAGAAGTCCAACTTGAGGAAAGAAGCTATCCAAATGGACACCAAGCACATGAAAGGCGCTTCAGTTCCTTAGCCATCAGAGAAATGCACCTTAAAGTGACGGTGAGATCCTGCTACACACCCCGCACAGCCTGACCATCCCAGTGCTGGTGAGGACAGGACACGAAGCGGCTGCTGGTGGGATATAAACTGGAACAGCCGCTCTGGAAATTTCTGGCAACACCACCCCCAGAGCTTGCAATCCACAGTGTAAATGCATTGCTCACACTCTGAATATGGTCCAGACACATCCACAGCACTGAGCCCAGAACCGCCTCTGGAAGCGACATGAATGTCCCCCTGCAGAATATCCATCCCCAGGAGGAAATGGTGCTGCATTCACACAGTCTCTCCACAGAAACACAGAGCAGACGGCTGGACTAGAGGGAGGACATAATTTTGAGCAAATTAAACCTGACAGCAAAGAGTATGTATTTCATGATTTCATTGATGTGAAGTTCAAAGCAAGCAAAAACGACTAGATGGTGAAAGATGTCAGAATGGAATTTGCTGTGGGAGAACAAGGTCGGGTGAAACCCTGACCAGGGAGTCACCGCAGGGGTGTGATTTGCAGGATCCTCAGACAGGGGCTCCCTGGAACTCGGGGGGAAGCTCACCAGCTGTTGCCGTGGGCTGGGCTGGGAGGAGGAGTGTCTGGACTGGGGGTGACGGCGGAGCCTCACTCTCAGGCTGCTGCACCGAACGGCAAGATGCACAGAGATGCCTGGCAGGGTCTGTCACACAAGCGATTCGAGGAATGTTGGCCATTGTCACTCCTAGACTGGGGCGGTGGGGATGAAGGGAAAGACAAACTGGGAGACATTTCCTCAGAAACCCCCATGCCTGGGTGTGGAAGGGGAGGGGGTGGTGTTCAGGGGTTGCCAGAATAAGCGGGGAAGGGTGCTTCTGAAGGTGTGAACGTGGCTGGTTCACCTCCTCCTGCTTTGCTGGTCTCCCGGAACCAGGACTGGTGCAGTCACACACGGACGGGGCTTACTTATGGCTTTTAGCCCCACATGCCCCGCACCACACTCGACTCACAGCTCAGCCTCAGTCAACATTCGAAGGCGGAATAAGCCCCAGCCTCGTGGGCTTCGGTGGAAATTCCCCTTGGACACTCAAGGGCAGAACAGAATGGGGAAGAAAACATGACAATGGAATGATTTCCTAAGAAAGGATTTGGTTTGTGAAGGCTTTGCAACACAGTATATTATATCTGCTCTGTGAACCGCACAGCGTTGCCTGTCATTTCCACATAAAGTGAGCCGTCCTCCCGCTTAATTTCAACCGCAGGCTTCTGGCCCCTAAATCAGGGTTAGTGTCAGAGTCGTCTTCTGTCCACAGGAGGTCTACTGTCGATTCACAGCAGAGAACCATCTTTTGTTTGGCAAGAGTTTAATTCTAATAGGTTAGATGTCTGGTTTCGTCCTGTCTTTTACATTAAAGGCCCTGGAACCAGACCTAGGGTTCACTGAGAGGCCTGCCCATGTGCCAGAAGAAAACACAGGGAAAAACATGTAGAATTCCGCCTTCCATCACTCAGTCGCATGGAAAATTCCCTAATCAGATCAGAGTGACAGGCCGGCCCTGATGCCGGAGATACACTCAGCGTGTTCACCCCCTCAAATGCCCTGACGTCTCCCAGAGGGTCATTATTCTGGCTCTTCATATACTGGACACATCCACTCAAGTGCAGGCATATCTTTCCTTCTACATCAATTCAAAAGATTCAGACTAAGTCTAGTCCAAACTCTTGTTACAAGAAAAGAAATGCATCTTAACCTGGAAGAAAAAGGCAACTTTCCTAAAAGGTCACCAAACATGCTGCTAGACAAATCACAGCCTTTCTTTAACAGTGCTGCTCAAGCTCCACGCGCGCCCCGGCCACCTCAGGACCCCGCTAGAATGCAGCTCTGACTCGGCAGGCTGGAGTGGGCGGGGGCCGCCATCACGCGGGCCTGAGGCTCGCAGGCGACGCCGCGCCGCTGGTCCCGGGACAGGGCGCCCATCTGAGCTCCCCTTTGGGGCCCTCATGCTGCTGCTGCTGAGGCCTCGTTTTCATTTCTAAAGAGGCACCCGTAGGGGCAGGAGGCGGCTGTTCACTCTTCTGGCTCTTTAAACAAAAACAAACAAAAGCCCCCATCACTTAACCCCCAAATCAGCCCATCAACATCCAGGACAAACGGAGGCAGCCCCCCAGCAGCTGCCCTGTTGCCCCTCTACTTGGGTTCCGACCTGGCCGGACGAGGGGGCGGGGGGCAGGGCACCATTCCCGCCGCCCTGCAGGCGTGGACCCCCCTGCCACGGTGCCAGGGGAGGTGAGAGCCACCCAGGAACCCGACACATGTCATGTCCTGAGACGGGGTACTCAGCTGTGGGAGGGGTGATGGCCCAGGGCCAAGCCTGCTCAGGCGCCGCAGTCACACAGGGGTTCAAATCCCAGCCCTGCCACTTACATCTCTACGGGCATTAGCCCCTGCTACACGACAGCCCATTACAATGGCCCCAGAAACCATGGCTGGCTCACGGGTGGCACAGCACAAGCCCAGGGGCCCCACCACACCTGGCACAGTGGGCCCGCCTGCAAGCTGTTACTGCCACGGTGGTGAACAGCAGGCAGGGCCTCCTCCATGGCAGGACTAGGCTGGTCCAGGAAGGCGCTGGGGGCCTGGAGGCAGGCACCCCTTCTTACTCCAATCCTCTGTCTTTCTGCCATTGGCAGGGGTCTGCTAGCCAAAGCTCAGACCCCAGGGGAGAGGGGGCTACCAGTGAGCCCCACTTCTCTGTGAAAAGACTTGCTAATAACTTTAGCCCCCATCCTAAGGTGCAGGAGCCCCTGGAGCAGATGTCCCCAGGCAGAGTTCTGGGAGTGACAACCAGATGGCCATGGAGGAGGGGGAGGGCGTGAGCTCCCGCCTCCTGCCAGGCTCCAGCTACTGACACCACTCGGCAGCCACACGCCCACCCAGGCGCACCTGCTCAGCCTGGGCCCTCATCTGCAGAGCGGCCTGCTTCCCTCTCTTGGGGAGTCACGGGGGCTCGTCTGCACCCGAGCCTGGCTGGTGGTCCTGTCACAAGGGCTCATCTGTCCTCCTCCGGAGGCAGAGAAGACGTCTCAGCTCGGCATCCTCAGAACATTTCTGTCTTTAGTGCCGATGCCAGCCGGCCCAGGGGGACGGGAGGCAGCTCTTGCCCTTCTGACTCCAAAGGGCTGTCCGTGTAAAAACTCCACAAATAAGCCTTAAAACTTAGGTTTTTACTCTACTTCTGGAATAAAGGGCTGAAATTCTAATTCTGACCTTTACTAAAACACACGTGTTTTGAGAGGAAGCGAGCTCCGCAGAGGCCTTCTGAAGCATTAAAGCCGTATACGGTATGTTTGGGTGAGCGTGCTGCCTCTACCCCGCATAGCTGTCACACACGCTGGACGCATCAGGAGCAGTTTATTTCCTAAGAACCACATCTCTCACAACAACCTTCTGTAGGCCATCCACCCATATTAAGGCAGGTCTGCCCGTGAATCAAGCTTTATGGGCTTAACTGAAAACTTCAACATCTCTTTCTTTGACATCAAAAGCAGAGCAACTGTCAAACTGCCAGCCAGCTACTTCCTGCTTGGCCTGTTTCCCTGCCCAGCCCCCCGGATGCTGCCCCTGGTTGCCCTGCCCTCCCGTCCTCTGCCATCCAACTGAGAGGACGGCGTTCACGAGGTATATTCCCCTAGACTGAGCACAATACTTGATCTCGAACACTCTTAACACCATTACCTGACACTCAAGACAATAACATTTTCCTAAAACCCTGAAAAAATACGGCAGGGAGCAGGTAGCCTGTATCATCAATGGCCTCATCCGAATGAATTGTATCCGTTGACATCATCGTAATCCCTTCACTCTGCGTGACCTGAGGGCCCTCCGATCAAGCGGTGGACTGAACAAGGAAGGGGGTTCCAGAAAAGGACCCCATTAACTGCCGCGTGGGAGGCTGGAGACGACTGGATGGGGGGCAAAGGAGCGCTTCCAAGAAATGGTTACGACAATCTTTAACAAATCATTAAGAACACTTTTCCCTTTTTAAAGTCTCAACTCCACAATTTTTAGAGATACTGCCAGAAGTAGTCATTTTGGAGAACTTCCAATTATGCCAGACAATTCTGCAACAAAGTAAAGTGTGGATAATGAAATAAAGAGATCCTGGCACAAAGTCTTCAGGAAATGAAACACTGTGCGAGTCCCTTTCATCTCCTACGTTTCTGTGCGTCTAAAATGATTTTTTATTTGCTTTGGGTTTGTTTCGGTGACACTACCCTTCAAATAATTGGTTATTTCACCACTTATTTTCTACTTTAATCACAGAGGATGCTCGGTGAGAATGAAAAATAATATTGGAAACCTCAGGCGTAGAAGTAGAGTTTCAGATTTAATTAAGACTTTGATTTCTTTAGGGATTTTGATTAAAACCTGCAATGCTTTTTAAAAATAATATTTTGATTCAATTATTTATAGGCATATAAGTGAACTATGGGTAGGCCTGCCATTTAAGTAAGGAAAACCTATTTCAAGAACATTATCCTATGCCTTTCAGATCGCTTAAGAAAATCATGATGAGATTCTGTTTTACTTTCAGCATCTTACAAAGGAGGATGATTTCGTTGCAGGATATATGGCTTCAGCGGCACCTGCCCACTGGCAGAAGAACGCAGGGCATCAGAGCACCTGGGTGGGAACCGGGGGGCAGGGCTTCACTGCTCCTCTGCCTTCGGCTGTACTGACTGCACAGTTCCTCAACCCTGCAAGGCAACACCCCCAAATACCAAGCCTCGCAAACAGCAAGGGGCTCTGAGGCTTTCAGAGGAAGGTCCCGGGCATCAAAGCCATTTGCCTGAGGGGCGCAGTCACGTGCCTCTCCCCGGGGCTGTCCTGGCATTGACCCCTGGGGTGTCTCACCCCCAGTTGGCTCTCCTCTTGCTGACAATTAAAGGACCAGCCGCTGAGAAAAAAGAAAACCACTTGGTCATAAACAGCCCATTCCTGTGTCATCGCGCTCTCCTCTATTCCGCTCACAGTCCACAGACACCTGTCATCATTGTCAGTGAAATGCCCATTCTTCTATTGTGGGTCTCAGTTTGGCAACATGTGAATGGGACAAAATTAAAATGGTAATTTATTTCTAGCAATGTTCATGTGGAAGAGATGGGCATATTTACATGTATACAGACTAAACACCAAAACACTAATTAAGTAAATTCAGTTTTCCCTTTAATCAGACTGCCAGGTAATTAGCTGTCAGCTAAGATAAATTACAGTTTATTCCATTTTTATATCATGCTTTGGCCAAATAAAGATTATGCTTTAATGGCCAGATTTAGTTGCTAATTTTTCATGTGTATGAAAGGATTTGTAAGCATTATCACTGGAATCTTTTAATGTTCTGAAAACTAATTTCTGCCTAAAACGTCACTCTTGAAACAAACAGTTTTATCCAAGGCCAGGGATTCTCTGTCAGACCTTTTTCATTCAATACACAACCATTCAGACTTCTAAAACCCTGGATTGAGGGTTTATAGTCTGTGAACGTGTACTCCACCCAAGTCAAGACGGGGAGGATAAAGTTCACCTCAAAGATCCTCTGTTCACCGTGACTTTACCAGGAGAAATCACCAGATTCATTGGGTTTGGTCAAAGGCAACCACCTGACACAGGGCACGCCAGTGAGGCCTGCTGTGATCTCATGGGCTTAGCTTCTCCCCAATGGGGGGCTTTGCTTTCTGTCAGGCTCCAGAGGAGCGCTCCGGGGAAGGGGTGGGAAACACGCAACAGGAAAGTTGCCTGAGATCAGTAGATTTGCAGTTAGTTACCAGAAGCCCCAGAGTCAATATTTAACATGGCCCTGGTTCAATGTATCCCCCACCAAAATATTTGTTGTTCACATTAATGTAAGGGACCACATGAGGCACAGGGATGCTTTTAAAGCGTTACTGGTGACTTTCCAGCATCCCTGGGCATGGACTCAATGCTCTGATGTGACCGGTGACAAAGCGGTTCAGGTGTCCTGCCTCTCAGGTCCCTCCGGACACGGGACGTGTCCCACGAGAGGCGTGAGGCGGGGAGCCCTGCAAAGCAGGAGGGAGATGCTTGAAAGTCCTTTGTCCTGTCTGCATGCTGTGTGAGGACCCAAGTGGTCTTTCTATCAGACCAAGAATCTGGGTCGGCAAGAGGGAAAGAGTGAGATATGCTGTATTTGCAAATAATTTCACCCTGAGGAAACGCAGAGGGGCTGGCATATAGGAAGATTTCGGGGAGCCTGGATTCTCGTTCTCATTCTCCTGGGAGTTGGAAGTGGGGAGGAAGGCTTTCCACCCGAGAAGGTTCATTTGGGGACAGGTAATAGAAAGCAACAGCCTTCCTGCTCTCAGGTCAAAGTATTTCTATTTCAATTAAAAAGTATGTCTGTTTTAACTCATAGAAGCTTCTTGTGACATTGAGAAGGTGCTTTGTCCGCTAAAGAGAACTGATGCATAGAGAGAGAGTAGCTTGCCCTAGCAATCCGAATATCCTTTCACCCTCAGCGCTACAAACGGCAGGAATGGTGAAGCATGGAGCTGGACACACAGACCCCATGGTTTGGGGGACGTAAGGGAGGGACTCTGATGAGATTGGCTGGCCATGGCTCCCGTGGATGCATGTAAAGTCCACAATGCATAGAAAGGACAGATGGGGACAACAAAGCACCCCCGTGGGGCAGAAGAAAGAACAGCAAAGCCCAAGCAGGGTGAGGAGAGGGCGACAAGCCCCAGGACTGAGAACACGCTGGGAAGTTCCCCCTCTACCAGCAGAACTGAGTGATGTGAGCCCAGGGGCACTGGACGAGCGGCCACGGCACGAGATTTCTCCGTGGGCTTCCTTAGGTGCCAGGTAGTAGGCACATGAAAGACAGTCTTTTATTTAATCCCTGCCACAGCCCTCTGAGGTTCTTATCCATCTTGTACAAGGAGGAAGAGGAGATACTGAGGCGCCAAGAAATCGGCGCCAGGTTGTGCAGCTCCCAAGTCACGCTCGCTGGGCTCTGACCTCAGACCGGCCGCACATGACACCCGAGTCCTTGACCTGTCCACTCGCTGGAGCAATACTCATGTTCAAAGCTTCCATACACAGGAAATTAACCCGGGGTACTTACAAACTGTATTATTGAGAGAAAGTAGATAAAATGTGGGAGTTGGAATGCCCACATGTGGGAGCACGCTGTGAGCAGATGGTTACGGGTGTGGGATTGTGGCAAAGGACGCCATCTTAATACAGATACCAGGGATTTAAGGGACAGCAGGAGAAAGGCCCAAGGACAGGCAGCGTCCTTCCCGCCTGCCCCCCATCAGGCTTATCTCCTCCCATGTCATGATCCTTCTAAAGAGGCGTTAGGAAAGTGAAGTCAAGCTACTGATTTATCAGGCCTCTCCCGGCCGGGGACAGGTCCACTGAGACGCGAGATAACAACGCTGTGTCCGTAGCTGGCATGGCTCCAGACCTGAGGCTGAGTTCCAGAGCTGGCTGAGGCTTGCACCATCTCAAAATCAGGACACGACCGGCTGTCTGTTTCAGAGCCTGCAATGCCGCCCGCCGCCTGCGAACGCCTGTGGATGCGGCAGAGCGCACGCGCTCAGAGGGGCGGCCTTTGGAACCTGGCTCCACTTACTAGCTGTGTGCCCTGGGGAATCTGCAAACTGTGCCTGGGTCCTGGTTTCCTCATCTGTAAGCCAGAGGCTGCCAAGTGCACGATGCCCTGAGCAGACGGGGGATGGCCTGGGGCTCACACTCAGACAATACAAAGCCACGGTTCCCTCCCTCTGTGCAGGGCACGCACACCTGTGTCTTCTCATCACCCACATTCCCTTTGCCCCAAGGCAAATGTACCTGAAGTCATTTTCGGCAAAACTGCACCATCCAATTGTGGCTCAGTTAGAAAGGTGATTTGAACAGCGCGCTCCGGGTACAAACACACCAGCATTGGCCACTCGATGCCCTTTTCCCGTCTGGGCTTCTTCACCAAGCGAACTACTGGCTGTCCTATTACGAGTATGTTGGTCATGTCAATGTCTGCACACCTAAGACTCCAGCCACAACACCCACGCCATTTCAGCACCAGTGCCGTCACTGAGGTGGCCCCGTCCCCGACTTCTCCCGATGTCCTCTTGGGATCTCACATCCAGAAGGGAGGAACTAGTCCGAGGCCATGGCAGCTCCCTCAAATAAAAACACGCACCACGTGGTCCTTGCAGACGGGAAGGTCCAGCAGCTGTTGGATGTTCCCATCAATTTCCAGATAAGAAAAAGCGACTGTTCTGTCGTCCCCTAGATCCACTGGCTTGCCTCCAGGGAGGGAGTCCTTACAGCACCGGATCTTCCAGTGATTCCCAAAGGCCCTCCTCTCAGAGAGCCACCCACCCGCCCCCGGTGCAGACACAGGGCAGCTTCAGAGGGCACTCTGGTGGTGCCTTTGCAGGTGGGCCGGACAGGACTCACGGACCCCACAGCCTCCCTCCCAGGCCCCCAACACGGGAAGCCGGGCTCTGCCTCCCCGTCCGGCCACATCCGAGCCCCCAGCTGGAACCCTGGCATTTCCTGCCCGTTCTGCCGCAGGGTGCCTTCCTCTCCACAACTGTCTTCCCGCCGCATAAGCCCTCTGCACTCCTCCGGGGTCACCGACCCTGACCTTCCCCCCAGACTCTGCCAACTACCTGCTAGGGGCTGGGCCTGGCAGCCTGGGCATCCTTCACCAGGAGGGCCCCAGGCTCAGGCCCTGCAGCTGGACTGTCTTTTCTTCATCAGCGTCAGTGACTGACCACCAACCATTTGTTTCCAGGTAGAACACGTGCTGACATTTTCTCCTTCTGATAATGAGAGAGGAATACTGATGACTCAGCTTCTGAGAAGGTTCCAGCGCAAGGAACCAAGCATGGCCCTGAGTCCGCGCTCCTGCGGTAGGCCCGCGGCAGCCCACCTTCCACACCGTAACCCTGCCCCCCACGCTCCGGTAAGCGCCACGCCCGGCACCGCCACGCTCCCTGGAACTCATTCTGATTATTGCCTTTGTAATTCCACCGTTCCTGTGTATTTATGTCATGGCACAAGGTAACTGAGGAACACCCCATCACTTTGGCAAGAACGGTGATGCCCAGAACAGGGAAACGATGCAATAAATGCCATCCAGGGGAGAGGTGAAGACGCACACCCCAGGACTGAACATAAGGGGCGAGGAGTCAGAAAGGGGGCATTGTGCTCTTACAACGCAATACTGCTGCTTCCAGGAGGAATCAAGACCTCACATCTGTACTTTTTTTGGCAGGAGGTGAGAGGCAAGAAGGAGCCATGACCGCGGGGTGAGTGATTTCTGTCCGTACTGCCTTCCTCTGGCTTTTTTCACCCGATCTTTGAAGAGAAAGTGTCAGAGAGGCAGCTACCATTGGCATTTCATGTCTAAAACTGGAATGAAAGTTAATACTCAAAACGACTCCTTTTCCAGAGTGCTATGAACGCCTCCTCCATAGGGACCAGTCACCGAATGAGGTGAGAGCCGGTACACCCCCTACACGGACGGCTGGCAGAAAGGAAGGGCCTGCTGGCTCGCTTCCACCTTATGACACCTTCACTCTGCAAAACACTATTTAAAAACTCTGATATATTTTATATACCCTGTTTTCTGTGTTTCCTAAACACCAAAAGGAAGATAGAGGAATTTACTAGAATTTAGATTGAGTATTTACATGCGATTACTTGTAATGAAATAGCTTAAAAAAACTGATGTCGACGTCAACAGCTATGAACTCATTCCTTACAGGACACAAACTATGTCTGTGCACTAGGAAAAGGAAAGAAGCCCCCAATAGTAAAAGGAAAGGGGCCCTCTGGGGAAGTGCTCTTTGAAAAACTGTAAGCGCACACCCTTGGCCACCAAGAGCAGGACCACACTCTGCAGTAGACGTGGGCCGTGCACTCAGATTTCAGCCTACGTCTGCCATTCCTACCTGGGAGACCTCAAGCAAGAAATGTAAACTGCCTAAGCTTCGTGTTTCTAAATGGCCCAGTGGAGGCAGCAGTCATGGAGATGACTGTTGCAGTAAGATAACGGGCGTAAAACACTTTAAACTAATTGGCACTTATTATGTGACAAATACGTGTCTACTGATATGATCACCAATACCTCTATTCTCAACAATTGGAAAATTAAAGGAAGTGTTTTTTAAAACACAGTTTTAAATGAAGAGATCAGGTGACAATCTTTAAAAAGTTTTAAAAGTTTGGGTCTCCAATCTTTAAAAAGACAAAAAAGTAAACTGCATTAAAGTCAGAGGGGTAAGTTAGTCAGCATAGCTGGTGAACCAGGAAACCTGAATGAAGGGCAGAAGAATTTAGGACCCCTCTGCAAGATGGCTGTATGCTAGCACGTCAGAAGTCAGGAAAAGAAGAGACCCCCAAACAGGCATTTATGGGCTGAGCTCACTGGCAAATGTTTGGAGATTCTTGATTTATTTATTTAATAAGCTGCCCACACATTATGATTGTTCATAGAAGATAAATAACATCAGAGATGAGAGTATATCAGTTCTCCCATGAAGGCACCAAGACTTTCTTACAGTTCTCTGTCTAATGCCAATTAAAATCTACAGTATGCCCTTCTATAACTGCAAAACCCGGCATCCGATCTCTGCATATCAATGTTGATCAGCTAAGATGGCACCAAAGAAAATTCGATGCTGTGCTTGCAATGGTCATGTGAACTTGCTGGCCGCATAACGAACGATACAGCGACCGCACCAGTTGCATCCCTAGGAATCTGAAACATCTTTTGCACAGAACACTGGCTACATCTTTTTCAGTTTGCCAGATGCGAAGTTCCTAATCTACCGCAGTGAAACAAATGATGAATAACGTGGGAGGGGGCTGGAGGTAAGACGTTCTGTCCATACTGAGGGCCCAGCATACAACTGCTGAGCTCCGAGGCTGCCAAGCAGAACGTGACCATTGACACAAGAAGGGCCTTTGTGGACCTGTGCAAAGTGGGGCTTTGCATCCCGTGGTGCTTTACAAAAGGCCGCCTGGCAAACATCAGCTCCACTTCGAGGGCTGCAGAGCGTCCTGCCCACCCAGCAGGCCACCCCGATCACCTCCTCCCTGCTGCCCGTTCCTACCACCAGACGGCTGGATAAAACGTGAGCCTCCTGAACTCAGGCTCTAGTGCCCCCACCCTGTTGCCTGCGCTCCCATATTCTCCTTCTTTCCCTGTAAATTCTGAATTAATAGCATTTTCGATGCATCACATGATGTGCTAGGTAACATCTCGAAGAAAAAGCAGAGAATGTTTCAGTGAATCACATTCCATAAGCTTATGCACAACCGTTATGTTGTCAGTGACCAGTGAGAACCGACAATCAAGCACTTTATTCAAAAGGCAGCAAATAATGTGGCCTGTTCACATCCAGTCTGGTGCAAGTTTAGAAGCCTGGAGTTTAAACAGCCACCAAGATGCTTAATAAGCGGGGGGGGATAGGCTGGCACGGGTCCTTTGCTAGACCAGCGAGGCCGGGCTCAGGAGGAGCGAGAAATGGACCAGGGTTGAAACAGCTGAGGGAAGTGCTGGGCCACAGCAGAACAAGTGCCAGGAGCATTCGCTTTCAGATCATGTGCCGAAGAAGAGAAGGCAGTGTGAGAGGGAGGGGCGCCCGTCCCGGCTGAGTGTGAAAGAGGGCTTTGTGCGGGGAGGCCGCCCGCCAGACTCAGTGGGGGTCTGTTCGTTTGTAAAGAGGGTGAAGATACCGAAATGCTTCGGTCCCACTTCCTGTGCTGAAGGTGGAAATAACATGATGAATCCTCACTCACCCCAGAAGATATCCTTAAAGTCAGGCGAAGCCGGAAGCGTCAGCCCTAAGGGACAGGGCCAGACCCTCACGAGCGGATGGGTCTGCTCGGGGCTTCTCTCTTGCTCTGCACCCCTCTAGGCTCTGGGTCTGCCATTTTCATGCCATCGGCTATATTTAGATTTTAAATTTCTCTGAATCACGAGTTACTGCTAGGTTTTCCTGAGGTCATTTCTTTCTTTTTGGTGCTTTACAAAGTCTTATCGTCAGACAGATATTTGCCTTCATAATAGGGAAGCAGCCTCTCAGACAAACATTCCAAACAGGCCTGTCAGAGGGGCTCTGGGACACCAAGATTCTCAGCAAAGGCTTCCCAGGCCGGGTGGAGAGTGAGACTTGGAACTAGTTTGTCTGCATGAAACTGCTGCTTAGAGCCCTTCAAAAAATGGGAAGCGACTTCTAACTTTCCCATCCCTTCTACCTTTCTCTGTGGCATCTTGGCAAAGAATCTCATCTTCTGAAGGAAACATCCTGGATCCAGGATAAAAATGAGCAAAGTGCCATGTGGAAAATAATGCCAGGAGGCAAGACAAACGTGTACTTGGTAAGCAAGGGAGTCAGCACGGGAACCGAGACGCACCTGCTCTGGACCAGCCTACGCGTGGGTCCGGAGAACAGGGTCATGCTCAGCATGGCACAGTCTCGGGGACCCCGGGCAGGAGTCCCCAAACCACAGGCCCTCTGGGGCACCAAAATAGACCAGCTGACAGCTGGTGCTTAAAATTCTACCCCACCTGCTTCCTCCTGGGTATCAGCCTTTGTTCTCCCCTCAATGTAAACACTGCTAAAAGGGGGCCTTTCTCCATCTCTTAAACCCTGTGGTGGCTGCCCAGGACCCCTCTGGAGGAGATCCCCATGGGAAGGAGTCTGGGGGTCCTGGGCGGGGTGTCTGCCTGGCTGAGGAGGTGCCCAGAGGGGCCCTTGGCGCTGCTGGGACTCAGAGGCTGGGCTGCAGCCGAGCCCATGGGGACGTGCCTACCATGTGGGTAGCACCCCACCAATGAGTCTGGATTTTAGAAGATGTTTTCTGAAAGCTCAAATCTTGGGCATATGCCACAATCATTAAAGAAGTAGCAGTTCTTTTTTTCTCTTGCTACAATATTGAAAACTACTCAATGGTTTGCAATTAAAACCTGTACCTGGGTTTATTTTACTTTATTTGCAAAAGGAGTAGGAATGCTTTGAAAGGGGACTGGGGAAGTGCATGCAGATGCGTGTTGGAGGCCATCCTGGCTGGGCACTCTGTTCCAGCTAGGACCCCAGGCCCAGGACGCAGGCTGACACCACGGACAGCCAATCTTCCTCTTCTGTCCCTACACAAGTCCACTCAGGCTCAACCTGGCAATGAGCACTGACAAACCGAGTGTTGGGGTGACCTCTCCTCCTCTGCTTGGGATCCCCGGGAAGGAGATGCAGCCACTCTGCACGAAATGCTTCTTTCCTCCGCCAGCTCCCCCGACCCCCACTCCCAGCCACCACCTCTGGACACCCATGAGGAGCCTGGGAGAGGTCCTCCAGCTTTCCCACGCCACTTGCCGTGGGCTCCCGCCTTCTGTCTCCTTAACCCCACCTCCCCCCGCCTCCCAGAATCTCCCCCTGGGCTCTGGGGGTCCATACTTCCCTGGCGTATCTGGCCCAGTGCTTTGCTTTTTCCCAAAACCCTGAATGAGCTTGGCATTCAGGCTGAGCTGCAGACATTCTGGAACTAGACGTTCTATCTCGAGCCATACTCCCAAGTGTGGAGGGCCTTACGCTCGCCGCCTCTGGGAGACCCCCGGCGGCCACCTAAGCTGCATGATGACAGACCGTTGGGAGGACAGGCGTGTCCCCTGCGGCAGCAGCATTTCAGCCTTCACAGCCACTTGTCACTGAAGCGGGGCCGCCAGTGCCCTCAGGCTGCAGTGAGCAGCCCCCCTCCCGGCTCTGCCACTTGGTAATTTGAGGACACCTCACACTGGATGCAATTCCAACTTGTATCAGTGAAAGGGGCTGGGCTGCAGACCATCCTGAGTTCCTTGTAGGCTCCGGGTCTGTACCACTGGACAGTTTTACACTGTAAGCTCCATTTACATGGGCACACAGGGATGGACTCTCTGTGAAGCCATTTGAGCCGAAAAAGAAAAAATGCACGTTGGGTCTCATTACACCCACACACGCACCCAGAGCACCTAACTAAAAGCCTCAACCCTGTAAACTGTATACATTTTATTAACATATTCGCTGTTACTTTTACACAAACACCTGTAGAATTCCAAATCAGAATACAAAACATAAACTGCTGTGGGGAAGCCTGCATTCTGGGTAGCTGGCGGTCTTCAGCAGGCAGCGTGGCACGCAGCTCTCAATGCTGCAATGTTTGTACCGTGTACTTGGATTATGGTGTCTAATTCCAATTTATTAGCCTCCTGGACTGATTCTGTATCCTTAATGCACTACACTGATGGCTTATTAAGATGTGAAACATTCCCCACATGGCGCTGCTTGGCTTCTGAGGGTCACAGTTCACAGCCTGCATCTGCACAATGTTTATGGGTGAATAAAGTGTGCTGTGTCCTACAAATCATCTTAATGGTCACTTACATAACCCGTAAGGGGCAAAGTCCTGATATCTGCTCGGTGGACTGAGAAGGACTCACAGCGCGGGTGTGGCACTGGGGGACTGTTACAGAAACTCTCCCCCGGGTGTGCCGACTCAGCCGTGCAGGAGCTGAGGGATGCGCCATGCTTTGGAGTGTGATTTGAGACGGAGAGCAGAGTTAGTCCCAAAATTCATGTAGCTCCCAAGCGCACTCAGCTCCAGGGCCATCCCTGCACATCCATTCCTGAGACTGGCAGGGCTCAGGGATCCTCCCTGTGAGCAGAGGCAGCAGCGAAGGGGTCGGGGACAGGTAAGAATGACGCCACTGCATTCCCTTCTCAGCCTCCCTGCAAGCCCGACCCAGCCGGCGGGGCAACAATTAGTCTGACGTTTAATATTATCTTCAGCTCATTACACATACGCACACCTGGCATAATACTATCTTTGTAGTTTGAAACATGTTCTGAACATAGTAGAAGCATTTCTATATATTCTCAGATCCTCCTTTTGGCACATAATTTCCCACGGATGCACAGGGTATGCTGCCCTCTATTTTAACCATGTCTAATTCTTAAATATTTCATTTACATTCCCATGGATATTTGCTTCCCTCAAAGACAGAAAGTCGCCCTTTCTCTAGGTTCTTTGTATATATAAATGATGCTGTGATGAATACTCTTGCTTATATATAAAATTCTGACAAGCTTAAATAACTAGAAGTGGAATTGCTGGTCCATGGGATCTTAATGCTAACCTTGTCAATAAGAAGTCTGTTTGTACATAGCCAGGTTCTAATTGGTTTTATTGGGCAGCTTTCAAAGACAGAGCATCCCTCAGCAAACCCAACAGAGAAGATGCTGTGAGGAAGTCCAGAAAACACTTCCCAGTTTAGGAATTATCTTACTCCAGGCTTAGAGAACGTAGGCTGCAAAGTATGTGTTAGCTAATTAGAAACTGCAGAGATGAGAGATTAGAGAGTCCCTGAAAATAAAGCTCGAAATGAAAGACAAGCACAACACTTGTGCTGACTTCCAAATCATGGGTGCAAAGACCAAGTGGATGGCATGGATACAGCCTTTGCTGTCATTGTAAAATAACATAGTATCTGGGTTTGTATGTTGGGTTGTTTTGACAGCGCTCTGAATTATTTGTAAATGATTTTTTAAATTATTTCTCCATTTTCCATTTGCTTTAAACAGACCTGCCTCTGCATGACTTGTTCAAAATCACGCATCCGCCTGAAGTGGGTGAGACTTCTCCTCCTCCTGTCGGTAATGAGGGAGCCCACTCTAAGCTAAAGAGGTTGCTTCTCTGACTTGCCAGCAGTGCCCCCTCCTCCCTGCCCACTAGGCTCCACAGGGGTTTGTCTCTGAGCAGTTAAGGGTTAACCTTGCCCCAAGGGGGGTCTGGCATTTGCCCTTGGCTCCTGGGAGGTGATCTCCAGCCCTTGGAATGTCTTACCTGATAAGAATGCCTTTGTTCACCTGGGGACCTTGGGCCACACTGGATACTCTAACAGCATGATTTAGGGTGGGCCTTTCGTCATGTGGTATAAGCTGACCTCTGGAGGGGCTGTGGACAGACAGCTGCAGCCATTTGGACGGTCAACCATGGCTCCATGCCCATGCTCCAGGGAACACTCCAGACGCCAGGCTTGGGTGAGCTTCCCTGGCCGACAACACTCTGTGTGCCCTTTGCTGGGAAAAGTCCGTGCTGGCCACACCTCCCCTCAGCCAGAACACCTGGCAGCCCCCACCTGGAGCTCCCCTGGACTCTGCCGGTGCAGCTACATGCTCTCACCGCAGTAAATCGTGGCCGGGAGTTCAAAGCTTTCCTAGTTCTGAGAGTCATCCTCATGAATTATTGAACCTGAGGGTGGTCTGGGGGGTCCCCTGAACTTGCCGCTGAGGGTAAAGGTGAGGATGGTCCTGGGGACTTCCAAACATCACCATCTGGTGTCAGGCATGTGTGTTCTGGCATCAGAATGACAGACCAGGTGGCAGATGGATGACACCGTGGACATCAGCATCCTTGCCACCTCGGCTTTCCCCCTACTTACTGCCTTCCCCAAACTTTCTGTTCCAGAGAGGGTGGCATGAGGGAAACATGCAGGAGGAGGAATGGAATGTCTAGGGTTCAGGAAACACAAGCATGCAAAAGGTCTCTGATAAGGTTTTCCTCTACCTGTACCACCGCTTTTTTTTTTTAACAAGTAGTGAAATACAAACTCAGTCCATATTTAAAATTCTCTCTTCAGATGAGGTCTTGATAAAAAGCCCATACCCAGAATGGTCTTGACTAGCATAGCACGTAACGGCACCACAAGGCTGAACTTATGCCTCCCCACCAAAATTATTTTTTATTTATTCCATCAAATTACAAAAATGATTTGGAAATATACTACAGAATCAATCTACAAAAATCTGGTTTCTGACTACAACAGACAATATTACGGGACTTGAATTCAGTTACTTCCTTTTTCATTCTAGTTTGTCCACAGATGAGCATGTTAAAAGACATGAGAGAAATCATTACCAAACATAATATAATTCTAATGACTGACCTTAACAATTAAAATGACATAAAGTCAGATGTTGGATAAATTGCCAAATACCGAACGGAATGTTATCTTGGATCCTAAATTCTTGAGTTTAATGAGGAAGGTTTGTTTTCCTGATTCCAGTTTTCACAGTGATTTAAAGCACTTTTCATATGCACAATATGTCTTATAATAAAGAAAACTAAATGCTTCCCCAGTATCCTCTACAGCAACCAACCTGCGTCCACAGAGATTAAACAGCCTTCCCCTATTTGGGGGCACCCAATATTTTGAGAGTTGTCAAAAAGTGAAAATAAATGAAGGCTTAAAACCATCTAAATGCAGCTTGGGAGCTCAGCTTTGAAACTGCATAAAGCATTAATCTATACTACTGGCTGTTCATGATTTAAACACTAGAGTTTTAGAAGAGTGACCATCACTGCATTGCTGAATGAGCAAGCCCGATCTACAGGTTTTTAAACTGGGGACATTGTCCAGGAATTGATAGAAAATGTGTTTGTCTTCCCCATTAAAGACTGCCTAGAAGTCAAACATCAAAGTCCGGTGACACTCAATTGGAAAAAAAAAAACCCTGAGAAATATGTACATTTCCTCACAGAGTCAAACGTGTCATCTCTCCCCAAACTAAATTATATAGTATAAGATAGATGTTTCAAAGACACTAGAAAATAAGGAAAAGCAAATATACTTGAAGCAGAACTATTAAAATAGCCAAAAGGGAATATTTGCTATCATTATACGGAAGCACAGAGCTCTCTACTCTAATGAGACAGGGGTTGGCGGCAAGAGCATCCATCACAGCCTGTGCGACGTCAGGCGTTTCCTCCTGCAGGAACAGGGCAGCTGTTCCTGGGACACACAGCCAGCCTCCAGCTGCTCCCGCAATTCTGCAGAGCCCGAGACCCAGATAAGCATCTCCCTTCCAAGGCCACAGTTTTCTGCTATTTCCAATTATGGTGTTGCCACAGTGTTGTCAGGGACACCGGGAGGGCGACTTGAGTGGAAAAGGGCCAAACACTCAAAAATGTATGTGAGCCCAACAAATTACTCACAGAGCTTCACAATGGAAGACTTCATTCTGCTTCTCTTCGTAAAACCCCAGAATTGCAGAATGTTTTGCAGGCTCTCTAAACCCACATCCATGGACAAATCACCACACCTCTGTATTTCTCGGATTCCACTGGTCCTAGGGCTTCAAACTCTAAAAGGCTTGTACTCTTCACGGTGGACACACTTCAGGGTGTGGACGTGCATACAGAGACCCAGCAGCTTTACTACCCAAAGGCGCACCCAAGGGCCGGCAGCCACCTCATCCCGGGGCGTTTGCTGGAAATGCACAAACTCAGAACCACTGAGTCAGAATCTGCACTTTGACAAAATCTCCGGGTGATCTGCATGGACATCAAAGTGCGAGCAGCACTAGGTTATAACATAATGAGGAACAACTCGTTATTCATGATGAAGATTTTTGATCTCTTCATTGGTTACCCTCTGTGATTGGCCAAAGACTCCATCACATGAACAGATACAAATATGAAAGGTATAATATGGTCAGCCCATTCCCAAATATATGCACACCATAATAAAAACCCGTGGCTTTTGCTGGGCAAAAACCTATTTGGGAAACTCAAAGAGTGTGTTTTGATGGACCCTTAGAAAACAGCCCTACTCTTCAGTAGGCTATTAATGTCCCCCTAGATCTCGAAATTTAACCACACCTGCTGAGTTAATGACACATCATGGGTGGCACTCTGTCCATCGCGTGAGGTAACAGGCACTACACGCCCTGGGTGGGCTGCAAGCACGTGGACAGCTATCCGCGGGCCGCTTCCAAGGCTGGGCCCTACTCCACCAGTGCCCTCCTGTCCCACTCCTTGTACAAGCAGCTTCCCTGCAGACCGGTAGGGCCATCGTGGATGAAGAGAGGATTCAAGGGCCACAGAATCAAAAGCCTGAGAGGTTCATTTACAAAAGTGAGTTCTTTCTTCTCGTATATACTCCTGGTCTACCTGTTAGGCATCTCCCCGTTAGTACAGCTCGAGTGGGATCCCCAGGGCTTGACAGAGACTCTTTGTACCTTGCCAGAGGTAGGTTATGGACAAAAGCCACACTGACAGCCACATGTACTGAGTACTTAGTGCCCACTGAGGTCATGATAGATGAATGAAACTCCAAAGCCACAGCCCTGCCGGCCTGTTCCAAATACCACTCGTCTCCATGAAGGTTCCCCAGAAAGCCACCTACCGCTGGGGCCCAAGACACCTGAACGGGGAGGAAACCGTGCAGCTGCAACATACGCACTCAGAGCACAGCGCCCTCACACTCGCTGGCGAGACCCCCCACCAGCAGCGGTGGGCGCCATCTGTCCCACTTCTCGGGCATCTCTGAGAGCCCCGGCTCAGAGCTATGCGGTGTCTAAGACGACACCAAGAATGTCTTCGTGGTCTCGAAGGAGGGCCACCACAGTGAGTGCAAGCGCTGCTACGGCAGACCCAGCCGGAGCTCAGATCCACCCAGGTGAGAGGTGGGAGGTGGGAGGTGGGCCCGACTGCCCCATCCCTGCCTGGGGCTTTAGGTCTTAACTCCCGAAGTCCACCTGGGCAGAGGGACGGGGCCACAGAGCACGTTCCGGTGGACAAGGGCTAAAGGGTACAGAACTCTGCATGGTGGCCTTGGGCTTGAGCCATCTGCTAGTCCACCCCGTGTACACATACATGTATATAGGTGTGTGTATACCTATACTGACGCGGATCCGAGGTCAAGCGGCATGTTATGGTGGGAAAGGGCTAAAGCATGGCAGTACTGCAGGGTGGCTTGGCACCTACATATACACATACATATACACCTATATCTATCTGACATTGACAAATCTCTGTGCATCTCCAAGAACTGCTCAGAGCCCCTCTGCTTCCTCACAGCTCTGTGATCTGTGTGCACCTCCCCACCGCAGAATGCTCCTCACCCTTTTGGTTGATCTCTGATGTGTGCAGTAGACTCAGTTCATTCATCAAGATTCAAATATCAATATTTTTTCAAAATTTCCCTGATGCCCCAACCCCAAGGGGGAGTCATGTTCTCTTTCCTGAGCCCCCACAGGACCTCGTTCTGACCTGTGACCTCACAGGGGTTGACGCTAGGCGATGACATGCTGACCCATCCTCCCCCACCACTCTCGGTGGGAGTGTCTCACAGAGAGGTCACGCATCGTTATTCTTTTCATCCAATTCCAGGGTCTAGAGCTGGGCTGTAGAATATGATAGACACTAGCCATATGTGGCTATATCAATTTTAATTAATTAGAAGTAAAATTCAAAAGCCCATTTCTCAGTCACACCAGCCACATTTTAAGAACTAAAAAGCAATATGCACAGTGAGGCCATCCTGGAGCCAGTCCATCACGACATGAAGTCCACTGGGAATGCAATCCAGAAAAGATGCGCCGAAATGAGGAATAAAACCAATGTGGACACCAAAGCTTTAATGGGCAACCTTTAAGTAAAACCTGAAACAAACGGAACAGCGGCGTCCTACCACTTACACTCCCGAGAGGTACCTAAGGTCGACCACTGCTTGACAGCTCATTCAAAACTGTTACAGGAAAAACATGGTATGTGTGAGAAAGAGGCAGCTTCCTGCCAACACAGCCGTCCACATTTAGAAATATTTAATTTTCAGTGTTTGTAAACAGCCCTGGCTGTGTTACCATAGAAGTTAGGAAACTTCCTGATGAGAATTAGGAAGAAGGGACCTGCTGGGTGATTGCAGGCCTAATCAGTGCCCCCAGAGTGCCCGACCTCCCTTCTGAGGTCTGGGATCTGGCTGTGCCCGTACTGTGCCTGTCAGTGTGACCACAGGATCCCCTCTGGCTCTTCAGGGAAGCGGGGCTGATGTCGGGGAGGCAGGCTGTACTGGAAACCTGGTCCTGCCACTAATCAGCCTGTAAACTTGGGAGTCAAGCAAACCCTTTATTTCTACGGCCTTGGCTTTTCACATTTCAGAGCAGACTTAATGATCTCTAGGCTCCTTTTTTCTCTAATACTTTGGGGTTCCTTGACAGTAACTGGAAATCAGTAGGATTCCCAAGGCTTCCTCTGCTACTTCAGACCACACCAGGCCGACCAACAGGGTATTTTCAAGGCCATGTCTATGCCAGATTGTTTCCCATCCCTATTCCTCCATTCATTCCATCTCACTTTACATACGCATTATCAATTAATTCACCCCTGAAAGAACACTCCAGTGAACGTGCCGCTGACTGACTGGCGTCTCTGCCCTGCCCTTCGTGGCCAGGGAAGCCTCACCTGCTTTGGACGGACTGAGGTGCTCACTCCGGTGTCAGTTCTTTACGCGCCTTTTATTGCCTGGTCCTCACGTGTCCCACCTCATTTGCACTCAACAGCTCTCCCAGACTGTGTCTCTAGGAGCTCCATCCCCTGAGGGTGACGCCTGCTCCCATGGGTCCCTTTCTGACCCTGATCAAATGTATATAATCATGGGTCAGATGTGACACTCCACATGAGGGCAAAAGTACATGGGCATCTGAGGAGACAGGTTTACCATTTTGCTTTCGTCTGCCAACTGGCTCTGTGTGATTGTGAGACGGTGAACCCCTGAGCTCAGACCACACAAACACTGTTCCCACACCGCGAATCATGACCTCCTCCATCAGAGGGGTCCCTGGAAACAGACTCAAGCAGCACTCCTGTTTTAAAAGCACTGGAGTGTTGGGAATCACTCCCGGTGACGCCTATTTCCACTGAAGGCAGAGCAGAAAAGCGATAGCTTGCGCAAATGGGATTTCTTTTGCAAATTATCACAAGACTTATAATATCTGTGTTTTTTCTTTGCTGACCTGGCAAACCAAATCACATATTCAGTGTAAATGGTGATAGTTAAGGGACACGCTCATAACAGAGGAAAGGAAGGCATACATTTCGCACCCTATTATCTCTGACTTTTTCCATTTCTCCCACCATATGGGATGCATGTTAGCCCAGGCAGTGAAGTTTGAGTTCTGAATTCCAATTCTACCCAGGAAAGAACATTTCACAACAGCTTGAGCAGTTTTGGCATTTTTCTGACCTTCATTTTTCTTCTAAGTGATGACAGGCGGTCACCACTACTCGAATACAACTAGAAGCTGACCTCGGTATCAGGTCGTTGGGTAATTAATAAAAGGGACCTCACAATTAATTTCACCAGAATCCTCACTTCCAATCTGTTGCTATTTTAAGATGCTAATCCTTCACCAGCACATATATTGACCATGCGCAGGGCATATTGTCCAAACCAGGACTCTGTTGAGAATAAAAGGGATGGCGTTGACCTTGAAGCCAGGACAACCGGTCCAGACCAAGCCTGTCCTAAGCAAACAGGGATGTACCGTCACCCTTCCTACAAAGCACTTTTTTAAGACCTATAACCTGCTTTTTACCCTAATTCTAATAACTATTGATTCTTCTGTTTTCTGATACTCATCACCCCAAGCCTCTTCTCTTCTCAACATTACCTGAAAACCTAAAACTTGTTCCAGAAGCATCCATTATCCTACAGACCACAGCAATGACTGCGGGAGCCAGGCCCCAAGCAAAATATCAAGACTACGCCAAAGAAACCGAGATCCACATGTTCCCTAGCGCTCCAAAATTACCGTGACCTTGCCGGACACAGGACTCCGATGCCTGTATGTGCTTCCGTGCATCCTCAGCTACCCCCACCCTCCCGGACTCACTGGATACCGCCTGCAGACCAAAGAGCCCAGTTACCTCCCTATCTTCATTCTTTCTTTGCGGGAAACCATGAGAGAATTTTATTTGCCACATACCTTAGGAAGTGGTAGGAATCACTGCGGAACAGCTAACTCTCTTGAGAAAATCACATGGGGAAACAAGTGATATTATTTCTATGCAGCAACTACACCAGGGATGATGACGATTCCTGCAGCCAGTCCACGTGGTGAGGTGTTTCTATCCTCACAGGCTAAAACTAACAATAAAATATAATGCCAGAATGACACATCCTTGATAAACACAACACAGAAGCAAAACTTCTGGTGCATCTGGACGGCATCTCCGGGGACAAGA
>JAQQAC010008880.1:86462928-86503861 GCA_029783875.1 Phataginus tricuspis | reverse complement strand
GTGAATCCATCAGGTCCAGGGCTTTTGTTCTTGGGTAGTTTTTTGATTACCGAAAAATACACAATTTCAAAGACTTAGTATGGGCAAACAGAATGAAACAATATCAATAATTTTGTATTTTGGTTTTATGTTGGAATAAGATTTTAGACATATTGGGTTAAATAAAATGTATTGTAAAATGAATTCAATTTCTTTTTAATTTTTTAATGTGGCTACTAACAAATTTTAAATTACGTATGTGGCTTGTGTTACATTTTTTATTAGCACTTATGTTAAATGTTACACAAATATAAAATCCTATTATTATTCTAGTCTAGATATCAAAATTATACAGAGAAAAATTAGGAGTTTCATCCTTGTCTCTGGAAATAAAAATTTCACATGCCTTAAAGCAAAAACAATTTGAGGGGGGAAAAAAAAGGAATGGTCGCTTTATTTCAGTCCATCCATCAAAACAGTCTTTGTATTTTTACATGATACTGATGACCGTCAGGCATAATTTATGCTTTAAAGCATCAGTAAGACTGTTGAGGAGACTCATGACGACAAGTACTCTGGTGAGACGGCACACAGCAGTCCTCCGTGTGCATCGCTCTCCTCTGACGCGACAGCCTCCTGCCCTCGCTGCAGGCCTGAGACACCAAACGACGACCAGCACCAGAGGGGCATCTGTCCACACCAGAGGGTTGGTGGAGGACAGGCTGGACAGAAGGACAGATGAGCATGCGTGTGCACATGGCTTCCACAACAGGGGTTCTAACTGCCAACAAAGAAACTGGAGACAACATATCTGTGCAGCGGTCAACCACACCAAAACGTCTTCCTTTTTCTGTAACATACACGCTCATGCATACGGCTGAGGACAAATGACACTGGATCGTTACTACACTGCACTTACTGAGCTCAGGAAGAAAGAAATAACGCACCTCTTCATTCACACCTTGCGGGGTCCCTCATCATCGGTCGGTGATCTCTAGTTAGGCTACAACAGACCTGAACTGGCGAATCTCTAAGCAGCACAACAAAAACCAGCCAAGGAACTTATCTTTCCAAGAAGCTTATCCATGTACTAGTCATTATCAAAGATCCCTCAGTGAGGTTCTCTCCCCCTTTTGGTCTGGAAGCTGGGGGGCTGGAAGAGACAAGGGCACACAGGACAGAAGGTGGTGCGTATGGGTGTAATTGATATGTGGCTGAATAATTTCCCCCCAAGACTCTCTCGTATTCTCGAGATCCGTTACACCTCTTTACGGCATACTAAGGGCATCACTGATATTCCTAAGCATGGGAAGAGTGGGCAGAAGAGGAGTGAATAATGAGCCCCTATGTCATAAAACTCACACACATTACTGATAAGACTATGCAATACACAATCTCCATGAGTATTCTCAGTGTCAACAAACAGGTGATTTGAGGCTGGAAGTGAGGATTCTCCCACAGGGGAAAGCTCATAAAATCTTATTCTTTGAAAATTAAAAATCTGATGTTTTCCCGAATTCTCTGTAGGCTCCTAAAATGGAAGACACTGAATCAGCTCGGAAGCTACTATAGAATTAAAAGATAATTTGAGTTCCTTTCATGAAACTAAGATCTCAGTGAACAACACAGAGAAGTTTAGTGTTTTCCCTTAGTAGCCATTTGATGAGAACACTTTCTGCAAGCCACCACGGGCTTCACAAAAGGTACAAGCCAACCTCTCGCGCAGGGATTTTTTCCCTTTACTGTTTTTCATGGATTCCATTACTGTCTGTTACTTTAAGTATAATTTCCTCATTCAACCAGTGACAGCATAACTGCATATATCTCAAGTTTTCACCAGAGCGACTGCAGCATAGAAATAAACCAATAAAAAATTCTAGTCATACATCTGTTTGTTTCAAGGACCATAATTCTTCAGAAACTAAATGCAGTAATCTTAAACCTGGCCACACTGTCAGATTTAAATAAATCTAAAATACAGAGTCTACTTGGCATACAAAGCTGCATATATTAGCGGAGGGACCACCCCAGGTGAAAAACAGTTACTGATCTGAGTTAGATAAGCATTTAAGTCGCAAATACATTTCTGACAACGAATAAACCACGACTAAACCTCGAGTACCTTAACATAACTCTTTAGCCACATGCCTAAGTGAATTTAAGAGTCAAAAGCTGCAGATTACTGGCTTCAAGTGCAGCTTATTATCTGTGCAATTTCAAGCACAGCAGCAGTTAAGGAAAGTCAACTACTTCACTCAACACAGCAAACACACCTCACGTGAAGGAAACCTGGGCATCCAGTCAGAGAAACTTCTCTCCACAGTCGACGGGCTGTCAGGGGAGGAGGGCAACGGAGACAGGAAAAATTTTGACCCAACTCATATCATGTCACCATGTCTCTAATTGGTGGTCTGATACAAAATCACCACACAGACAACATTCAGAGCTATTATTAGTCAGTGTGGAACTGAGGTTAAGCAAACAGTCCAAGCACCTACCTGGTAAGGACCAGAGTCGGGATTTGAACTCAGATCTACCTGCGTCTCAAGCTGATAAGCTCCTACACCGCACTCCCCCTGTGACGTGTCTTAAGACTGCTGGCTTGCTGAAAGCCCACATTAAGGGAACAGAGACACTTAACCTGGAGTTTACAGATAAAACAGTGTCCGTGAGCCTCTCAAAATCAGGAGCAGTAGGACTTTCTTGGTGAGCAGGTCCCCAGCTTCCATCACATCCTCAAAAGGGACTGACATACTACTGGCTCGGTTGAAGCTTGAGAACCAATTTCCAGATGTTTCAACATCTGAACTCCTGCTGGACCAAACCCCATTTATACAGGTGGTACTCCGACTCCTCTCTTTCAGTATCATTTCCCCACTTATATAACTACTACCTTTGAAGTTATTCACGTGTAAGATGAGATTGAAAATTACCTACTGCACACCTCCAAAGCATGCAGAATTGATTCATTGCTGCTTAATTTTAAAAATCAGGGAGAAAAACATGAAACATCCTCATTTTTTGTTTCCTTATATTCAAAATCCTTCATTAAATAACTAATAACTTAAATGTGATCTCCAAGGATTTTTTTAATGCATCTATAATGCTTAATTGCTTTCTTTTGCAGTTTCCAGTTAATATCAGCTTTTGTGTTAATCTTCTTAGTGTATTATTTTTACCACGTCTCACCCAGGATTGTTTGATTATCGGCAGGAAAAAAGACAAACAGCGTTTGCGTCCTGAATCTGCAACTTGAAAGTGTGATTTAGGTAACTTATTCAAACCTTCTGAGCCTTATTTCCTCCCATGTAAAATCAGAGTGCTGAATTAGATATCCAGTTGGTAAGCTGTGGTCCAAACCCCTCCGGAACTCGGCTGACATGTTCTGAGGCCTCTAGGAAACCTTCCACATGTCAGACTTGGCTTATTGCTTTTGGGGAAAAGGTTTTTGTTACTAAAGGTCACTGAGCAAGATGATCTACAAAACGCCTTAAAAGGTGAACATTCTATGATTTTATTGAACAACCCATCTTAGAATGCACACACAGGCCCTTACCAAATGCTGCAAAGAAGAAGATTCTATTCAAATATCAGTTATGCCAGCATACTTAGTAAGCATTCATTAAGCAGTAGTTTGAAATCTCCACACTAAGAACAGTATTCTGTGCTTAATAAATATTTTCTTCACAGCAGCAGCATGATGGAATCAGGTCAGATTTGACCGAGGCCCCCCAGCCCAGGGGAAGAGCTGGGGTCAGAAGTCAGTGGCATCCACACCAAACACACCTGTTCTCCCAGCTCCCAGTGAGGCAGGTCCCTGGCAAGGCAGAGGTCGGCTACCTGCCCGACCCTGGCCATGAGCAGGTAAAATTAGTAAAATGTATTAAGGGAGTTTGGAGGCATTAAGGCTTTATGACTTTTAACGATAAAACAATTTTTACCTGCCCAAGTTCCCATGTTGGTTAATCTCATTCTTTATCTGTGCACCGTATGACGTGGTATTGGGAGAATGGAGTGTTTTTTGTTTTTTGTTTTTCCAAAATCAGAGCCAGAAATTCTTATTGTCTTGAGTTTTCTTAAAAATTTCTCAGGCTATTTCAAGAAATACTACATTTACATGTGTGTCTGTGTGTGGGGGGGGTGGGTCACTTGCCTGAAACAAGACCGGCTCTACCGTAAATGTGGGATTAACAGGTACTTACAGGTACCTCATTAGTTCTAGGTAACCTGAACTGTATTTGGGACATCACAAATCTTCCAGCTTTTTGAAAACCAGAAGTTTCCAGTGGCCTTTTTAGATCATCAAAACATGCCTAGATTAAATAATCACACTCATAAAATAATGTTTATGTCTATGTCGTTCCTCCAGTTTCTTATATTTCTCCAAATCTTCTTTTAAGCAGAAACACATCCTGTTAAGTCAGATTTGTCCCCTTTCTTCCAGCATTTTGCTGACCCTTTGCTGTCTGCCATGCCGTCATGGCTTTGAAGCCCTCCGAGTGTTTCCTGTTTCCCAAAGTCATCTCCCGGCCCCCACAGGACAGACAGCTGGGCCTCCCCTCCAGGCTGTCCTCCAGGCTCACGTCGTCCTGTCTGACTCCCCTTTTCTGCTACTCACTCCTCCTCTTCCTGCGCCTATTTATCAAAATAAAAACATTCCTCTGATCCAACATCTAATAAGTAGACAGAGTATTTGGCGAGCTATTAACATTTAAAAATATGTTTACTTCCCTCTCCTATTAAGGGGCCCAACTTAAAATGCATAGTGAGAGGCATAATTTTAGAATTCCCTGAGTGAAAGTTATAACCACCTCCAATTCTAACAAGAAAAGTCACCTCTTCAAAGTAGAGAAGTAAAATTATTTCATTCATTTTAAAACACACATCACCACCACTCGAGGGCATCTGTGTTGCCTATTAATTTATAAAAAAGGGGATGTGTTTCGAACTCTTGTTGCGATGTTCATCTTGCCGTGGGTAACCTATTTAAATGGCTGGGTCCCTCCTTCCAAAAGCATGAGTTCCAGCACCTTCCAGAGGAGTCCTGTGAGCATGTCAGAAGACAGACTCTGACCTCTCAACATGCTTTGAAAGCGCCCCCATCCCAACCACCATGGCTGTCCCATTTCAGTCGACAGACTGCGCTGGTTCCTCTGCGTCTGTCCGCCACCTCCACACACAAGCGTGCATTCAGACACTTCTCAGAAGCCTGCGTTCCAAATTAACAATTTAGCAGCTTGAGATGACACTCAGAGCCTCGTGCAGCTTCAGATGGGGGAAGGCAGTCTTCCTTGAGTTCTGGCAAGGGAAGTTAAACCTCTTTAAAAATTGATCAGATATTAGTAGGGAAATAACATAAAAACTGTCACAGAGCATTCGGTTATCAAGACTTTATTAAATCGTGAATGCGTTTTGTAAAGCCACCGTGTAGGACTGCATTCAGATCCTGCATGGCATCCTAGCCACCGCTGCTAAAAACAGACGGACACTCTGTGGAAGGGCCCTGACTCTGCGCTCACAGCGAGGTTTCCTAAGAAGGTATTGCTGCAAATTTCAGCTCCATTACTATAAACTCTTCCTCAAACCGGAAGCCAAAAGCAACCACAGACCTGTTATTTGGCACTTGCCTGAAACAAGACCGGCTCTACCGTAAATGCGGGATTAACAGGTACTTACAGGGCGTGCACGACCTGTCGGTGATTTAAGAGACGGCAAGACTGAATTCACTGTGACCTCTGCTGAATTCTTCATTATTGATTAGAATTAAACACCGTATTTTTTCTTCCATCAGCTCTGCCATAACTTTGTATGTGAAATTCCAACCATTAATAAATAATTCCGTTGGCTTTTCATCACCAACAGTTATTATTAAAATTATGAATGCTCTCAAAGAAAATCATACATTACATTGACCTGAGACATTATTTTAGTGATCCGACGTGTCTTGGTCATTTAGCAAGGCCAGGTGGAGGTTGTGATAGGAAGAGTCAACTGTGAGCAAATAATGGTATGTTCTAGGTACTAGTGGTGATTAAAGGCCTGCATGGGATGAGGCTGTGAAGACACCAGAGGGAGGTGGTGGGAGGAAAGAGAGTCTTGTTTCCTGGGCTATTTCCCTCAAATCATCTCCCCCCACCTTCACTCACTTCGGCACTTCAAGGAACACAGACCACCCAAGTCAGGAAGGGCCTGAGAGCCTCGGCCTCTTGCAGAATGACCACAAACGGGAGTCAGGCTTAAACTCCACCCAAGTTGACTTGGTCACCTACTCCCATGTTTTTAAGGCCACAAGGTAAAGATACCAAACACTTAAAGGCACGTCTGAAACAAACGATGTCTGAAACAAGAATACACGACCTCCACTTGCCTGATCTTTTTAAAGCAAGGACTTCAAACGACCACTGATCTCCAAAAGCTTATAGAGAAACACTTCTTCCCCAATTATAATCTTTTCCTCAGTTTTTTGAACTCTAGGTCAGCAGATTCACTCTGCTCTCTTTCTCACGGAGAGCAGGTGAAACATGTCTACTGCAAAGCCAAATCTATGAATGCCAAACAGGCATGGCTCATTTCCGGAAGAGATAATGCCACGCTTCCCAGTGAGGCAGAAACATGGTGACTGTTCTTACCATAAGCCATTAGCAGCCTCACAGTTTTCACAGGCAGGAATTGAAGCCATTTTGGGGAAGGGGAACAGAAAGCAGCCTCCGAACCTCAAAGTCCCCCAGGTTTTCTCGGTGGAGGACTTGAAAGTCTTGGCTACACTTGACATTGTAACTCCAGTATTCAAATTGAGGGGCAGGATGAAGTTCAATGGAATGTCAGCATTACCTGTAAAATGTGTTTCAATGCCCAGAAAAGGCATTTTTCAGAAAGAAAAGGCAGCTGCTTTCCATTTGAGTCTGGGCTGTGCAAACTGCCAAGCTGGGATTGTTTAGGTGTTCGTTTAGTCTACTCAGTGACACTTGCTGATTGACTTAGTTTCATATATCAAGTGCCTTGCATCCCAGAGGATGGGGAACTCCCTGCAGGCACCAGAGCACAATGCACTATGGCTTCAAGCTAGCTACTTGCTCCAAGGTGGTGAGACCAGATGAACCGCCTCTAGGAAGGGCATGCACCAGCCACCCTCCTTCTGGCCGCAGACGTCCCCGGTGCTACCCCTGCCCTGCCCCACCCTTCCAGGATCCGCCCCCAGATCTCAGGCTCCGAACGTGCCTCTCCAGGACATGCCTGATGTCTCCTCTCAAAGCCTTCACGTAGCACGCACTTCGCAGCCCCTGCTCTGGAGTCTGCAAGGCCTAGGTAGGTCTCTGCACACCCTTCAAAACCTGCCATCTTTATTCTTCAATGTCCTTTTTACCCACTGAGGCTTTGATAACTTAGACCATGAGCAGAACAGAATTTAATTTACACTGGTAAAATGACTGCATTCCCTTTTTGAATCATGAAAGGACCACATCTCCTATTGGGAGAGACATAAATCAGTCATGTTTGTACTTCCTTGTGCTGAATCTCATTCTGGGTTCTCTCCTCCTCCTTTATTAACTGCACATGTACCTTCACTGCCAATGCCTCATGCTGCCTTTTCCTTTAACAGTTACATAAAAACTTTAACTCTCATGATGGTCAAAGACAGAGCCTGTTTCAGTACCTAATTTTACTTCTGAAAGCAATGAGATCTAAAGCAAAGAGCCCTGGACGGGAAATGTCAGAGGGCCTGCTCCAGGTCGTCACCTGTGTGCCTGGGGAAGGCCTGTTCTCTCTCCCAACTCTGAACCTCATGCTTTTAACGGCCACTTTGGAGAATTCATTGTTTATAAAATTCCATCCACGCCAGAAAACTCTTCTCTAATGGATTAGTACAACGGTTTAGATAAATAATTTAACTTACCAGTTAACACTAGGTCCTGGAGCTCACAATAGGAAAATAGATCAGTGCTATGTATTAGGATTTGTGCAGTTTAGAGAAAACTAAGAAGCAACAGAAACTGTCATATACACGAAGCACTGTCAGCCTCAGTGGTTTTCGCATCCAAAGAAGTCAGAGAGATGACTGAACATTACATACAGAAGAAGACCCAAGCTATTTAATAGAACATAGAAGATCATACGAAAAGAGGCTTTGGGGAAATATTTTGAAGGAAAGCCATATTATTTGTTTGTGTGATTCCTGAACCCAAGGAAGCGGGCCAGGCTGAGAGGCGCAGTGGCAAGGTCTTTCCCGACTCTGTGATGTTGTGATATGTGAGGCCTGCACACGGGTGTCTATACACAGCCCAGACACACAATCCTCCCCTGAAAATGTATCACTGTTCAGTATTTGAGCATAAATGTGTCATGGCTCACTGGAAGCAGGAGAATTAATCTTCCTGTCTTCTCTCACCCTCAACACCACTGTGATCACTGCTTTTCAATTTTAAGTCATTTGAAATGAGGACAGCCTATGACAGCATATTTTAAAACAAATTTGTGCTTTTAATTATTTTAAGGGAAAAAAGTCCCTTAATTTGGTTCTCTAAGGAAGGATTTGTGAGAAAATAGTAAATGTAAACCAAATTAGCCTCAGCTTTTTCTACCTCACCTCTGAGGCTTAACTGTGGGTACGTGGTGAGGCAGGGTGCGGCCCACGGGGGCTGGGTTTCCCCAGGAACCTCTGCGCCATCTAACTGGCTTCAGAGCCAGAAGATGAGGCCGACTCATTCAGCTTAAATGACGCATTGCTTCCAAACATCTCTGGGCTGTCAACACTTCATTTAAAAATTAGTTTTAACATCTCCAAAGTGAAAGAGAAATGGTCTTCTAGAAGAATATTCTCCATTTTATTCTGCTGTGTTCATATAGTATGCTTTTTTTAAAACACATATTTATCTGTTTTTCATATATTTGCAAACAAATTGGAAAAATTCAGCAATCTCGAATCAATAGGTAAAATCATTTCATTTTAGACCTTTTCTTAGATGTTGTTTTTCATAGTTTGCAGTAATCCTCAGCAATCAAAGTTATTTCCAGCCGCCACCCACATGCCTAGCTCCCAAACACCAAGGCAGATAAGAGACTGTACTATGCCTCTGGTAGCATGCTAAGAACTAAGGGGTAGTCCACTGCCATCACCAGAAAAAATTTAAACTGTGTTGGACATAAATATCAGGTTACAGGAAATCCAAAACCTCAGATCGGCGCCTTACAATCTGGGATGTACAGTGCTGGCATGGAGTTTCAATTAAGAACTAAGACTTGCTGCTTTGGAGGCAGCCACAAAGTTAGTAAAATTAAAGGATCCCCAACTTAAAAACCAAACCAAACCACAAGCTAGCACTATCTATATTTCTCTCCTTAAAAAAAAAAAAAATAAATAACCTATTCCTCTGTCCTGGTCTCCGTAGAAATCCTACCAGCTTGAGTATGGGGCTATCCCCAAAGCTCCGTTAGCAAGGAAAAAAAAAAATGAAATAAAGAATTAAGAACTCATTAAGAGCTCTGCAGTCTAAGCATTTAGAACAAATCGTTTAAATGTCTTTTTTTAATTGATAAATAATGGAGGAAGAAGAAAGTCTTCGTGAAGTAAGTATTCAATTTACCTCTTTCTGTTCTGAGCAGTTTAACATTTTCGCCAACGTCCCTTAAAGGTCTATTGATCTCAGATGTGAGCGCTCTATCCAGTTTTGTTCCCCCTACCCCAGCCCTGCTGTTGACCCGCCATCTGTTCCACTTCACAGGTGAGCTGTGTGCATCTCTCAGGATTAAGAAGATGCACTCTGAGAAGGGAGAAAGGGGCCTTCCTAAGCACTCCCGGAGCCCACAGTGTTAGGGAGCTTTCTCTGGCCTTCAGTTAGGCCAGCCGAGGGATTCTACCACGTAGAGGGGCAAGCGCGGGAGATGCCAGTGACCAAGAGGTCAACAGTCAAGACCTTAGATATTCTCCAAAACCCACACCCTAAATAACAATTTCCAGCCTCCTGATGTGAGCAACTAGGCAAAAGGGGTCCAAACTGCATGGGCGCCACGGGTGGTCTTTTACATCACGCAGAGTGGGCTTTGGAGCACCCACCCTTGGGTTTAGACCTAGAAACGGTACTGTCTCCCCCCTATCATTAGCACCTCCGTCCCCAGTCAGAAATGATACCTGACTCCTCACTGGAGCCAGCAAGCGCAGGGCACATGTGTGTCACAGCTAGTGAGGGAGGACACCCAGTACACGAGGAAGCCCCAGGAGCTACAGGGTGCTCTGCAGGGCCAACATAGTTCTTTGCTGGAAAAAATACTCTGTCGAATTTTTTAAGAGGAGGGCCTACTCTGGGATTGTAAACGTGTTCATGCTCCACTGAGCATTAACCCTCAAACAATCCCTCTGCGTGAGAATGCTTAGATTTCCCTATATACAAAATCTTCCAAGAAGAAATTAAGTTCTATGTAAATTCTTTGGATGATGTTGGTAGTACTAACGTGTTCTGTTTTTCTTTTTAATCAAAAGTTGGGCTTTGAGGAAAGGACCCAAAAAATGCTGCTCACGGAAAATACAGACCCAAAGTGGTCTTCATACGCTATGGGGCTTCTCACACAGTGACCTCAAAGAGGCTCTCGGCTTCCCTGAACATCAGAGGCGCCCCCTTTCCTGGTTCCAATCGAGCAAGTCAGCCCTACCACCACGTAAATGCACAGGGGAAACCAGCTTCTGCTGTTGACTTACCAAGCTGGAGCGACTCGCTTTAGAATCTTCGGGGGTCTCCCAGGATCTATTTTAATGATCTGCCTGAGGAGAAACTAAGCAGTGATTAAAAGATAAGAACCCTCAAGCTCTTCTGAGAAGGGAATCACAATATCCACTTGAGTGGTAAAGCACAGCTCACTGGCTCCCCTTTACTCCCCAACTGGAAGCCTCTGAAGACAGCGGGTCCCCCCAGGACAGGGAGCGAGCGCCCTCTGCCCTGCGGGGACACGGGCGCAGGCCGGCCATCCTTGGCCTTCCTTCTAAGACCTGCTGCTCCTCAGCTGGGGCCCCCACTCGGTCCCAGCTGAGCGTCCTTAGGCTTTTCAGGAGGGGAGAGTCTGCGCTCTCTAAATGCCAGGAAGAGCAGCAGTCGTCTGTTCAATTCCTTGAGACATTTCAAGAAAAAGGAGGAACACAGAAATCAAAAGCAAAGTCCTTTAAACGTCGCTCATATGCCTTCTTTCGGCTTGTTACAGCCAAAGTGACGTCCTTTGGGGGCTCGGAATAAGCAATAATTTGACGGAGCCTACCCACCTGCTCTGGGGGCTCGGAATAAGCAATAATTTGACGGAGCCTACCCACCTGCTCCATTCCCACCCAGAAAATTACAAAGTAGCTGGAGACCTTCACCACTGACTCGCCAAATTAGGCAGCTCTGATGAGAGGCCTTTGTCCCAAGGTCCCCGCACACCAAGTTTACCTCGCCGAGGCGCCCTGTACCAGCGCATTTTGACAGACCAGGGGACCTTCCAGCCAGAAACCGGCGAGGCGGCCACCCGGCATTCTAGCTGCAGCTTTGCAGCGCAGGTGGGGACAGTGGACCCCGGCCCGGTCGCCGGGGAGCACGCGTCCCGCCCCTCCCGCCTCACCTGCTCCTGCTGCTGCGCCGACTTCCCCGCGGCGCTCGGCTCCTTGGCGGTGGTCATGGTGTCCGTCCGGGCGCAGGTGCGGTGTGACGGCGAGGCGGGGGCCAGCAGAGTGCGGGCGGCGGGCAGGGGTGGACTCAGTCCATACTTCCGAAATCACACGCTATTCTGGGGAGCTGCGCTGACAGTGGGCACCCAGCGCACCCAGTCTAACACCTCTTTGAACGCGCGGCGCCCAGGGGGCGATGCTGCGGCTCGCGGGCTTCTCCAATTACCAACAGCCCCTGCAATGCCCCCAGAAACGACGGCAACTGCTTAGCAACCGGCAAGTGGCGGCGCGGTGCAGGAAGGGGACCCGAGTGGCGCGCGCCGCTCCCGCCCGCTTCCCGCGGCGCACGGCGCATGCCCGGGCTCGGCCGGCGGCTGGGGAGGGGGCGCGGGGCCGGGGGCGGGGCCGGGGCGGGAGGGGGCGGGGCTGGGGAGGGGCCGGGGAACGAGTGGGAGGGGGGATAGAGGAGCAGGGACGCGGGGCTGAGGGTGCTGCCGGGGGAAGGAGGGGCCGAGGGCTCCAGGCGGGGTCCCGGGCGGAGACGGGAGGCCGCAGCCCCGGGAACCTGTCGCCGCCCTGCCCCAGGACCCAGCCTGCGCCTCGCGACAGCGCCCGCCGGCAGGTCTTCCCGGGCGGGGGCACAAGGGGCCCCTGGGGAGATGCTCTTTGCTTCTCTTCCTGCTAGGCCCGGTGCGTTTGAAGGGACAGGTGGGGCGCCTAAGAAGGGCATCTTTCTCTTTGCCTGGTGGGTTTTGCAGGAAAGCTAGGTGTGGAAATCTTGGCCTTTATTTTCCTTAAAATTCAGAAAACGGATTTTGTTTAGTCTTTGAACTCAAAGAATGTCCTATTTCTCTTTGAAAACCAGCCAGTACCTCAAGGGTGTCTGCTGGTTAAGAGAAAAAGAGAAAAGCCTGTGGGTGACCTTAGAGGAACCACGGCTCCCTCCTGAGTCCTGAGCTCAAGGAGAAAGCAGGACAGACCTGCCGTCCTTCCGTCCCTGCCCGCTGTCCTAGCTACGTGGCACTGGCCGTGCCCTCCTGCACCTGGCTGCCCCTACCCTCGGACAGCCAAGGCGGCTGGTAGAGGAGAGGTGTCATTGTGAGTAAGCTGATCAACTGCTGGGCAGCAGGCGGAACGTCTTGGTGGCCTTCCAGAACCCGGGAGCAGCTCAGTGCCGGGGGCCTGCAGGAGTCCCTGTGTGTGGATAGTGCCCTCTGTTAACGCTCTCCAGCCCCTCCTAGGCTTGGGCTTCAGGCCACAGGCACTCAGGGCCTGGGAGTGCATAGCCCCCACTACACACAGCGCTAATAAACACTCTCAGTATGAAAGTCCTCCTGGCCTGCACTGCTGTGAAGCTCAGTGTAGTTCTTGCAGAGAGAAGGCAAAGTAGCTACTCTTTAAAAAATGTAGTGTAAGGTGTTTAAAGGTAGACTTCCCCTCTTTCTGCTGCTTCCCATTCCCTGGAGCCCTAGTCATTTTACAAGACACACACAGTAGCAAAATCCAACACATTGTATCATTCTTAGAGTCGACAGGTGAATCCAAATGTGGCCGAGTTGCTGCTCATCTACCACAACCTGGATTTAATTCTGGTCTAAGCATTTCCTTAGCACAGGTTTCAAGAGCTCAGAATGTGTAGCTGGGAGCTTGCCTGGTTTGTCCAACACAAAAAAGGAGAACAAATAATCCGCATCAGGTGGTCCTGGTTTGGCTTGTTTTTGTTGCCTTTTGTTCAGACCCCCCGCGGTGTGGCTTCCAAGGGGGAGCAGCAGGGGTGGGATCCCTAAGTCCTCTTTGCAGCCCCACTGCCGCAGAGTGTGTGGAACCTGGCTTGCTGGCGTCAGCTGAGGGAGCGTGACCGGCCGGGCCAGCCCTCGGGGGAGTCTCCCTGCAGCCACAGGCTCAATGGTGGAGGGTGTCTGCCCCGCCCCACCCATGCCTGGGCCTCAGAAGACACAACAGCATGAGGCCACTAAGCAAACCTGTCCTCTGGGCCCCAGGAGCAGAGACCCAGGAGGGGGAGCAGCCGGGTGGATGGGAGCCTCCCCGGGGGACCTCTGCCAGTCCAGGAGGGCTGGGGACGGGGGCAGGGGCCCCTGCTGCAGATTACCCTTTCAGGAGTTCAGTCTCATTCCTGAGCACCCCAGAATTGGTCTGTCCTCCAGAGCTTCTGCTTAAATTAAAACCCCTGATGGGGGACAAATCTTAAACCCCCTCCTGTTAATACCTCAGAAAGGATCCCTGCTCACCCAGGGAAGCCAGGACCACCCCCAGGCCTGACAACCAAAGACAGGGACAAGAGCAGGGGGAGGAGGAAGGGAAGGGGCCTGACCTCCTCATCACATCCGGTGCCCTGGGTCTCAGGGAGGGTGAGGCACCCAAGGTGCTCAACTGTGCACTGGGGTAGGGTGTGGGGGGAAGAGTGTAAAATCCTCTGAGCACTTCTGTTCTACTTCTCTATAAAGACCTTAAATACTATTCTGCATCAAAAGTGAATATGGATATAATACAAAGCTCACGCACATTTGCAAGATTATACCTGCTTCTTCAAAGGAGTCTCCTGCTGGCATCAGGTCACTGATCATCTGGGCACCAGCCAGCCCCCAGGCCTCCCACACCCCTTGCTTATCAGTCTGTCAAGGGCCATCTGGTGGGGCAATTGGGAATCACTGGTTGGTGGCCAGGCCAGCTTGTGACACTCAGAACCTGTCGGTGGGATTTTCTGGCAGCAGGTTCCAGGCAACCAACTTTTGTGCTTGACTTTATTGTTTTTAGAGAAAGGGCAGGGTTTCCTGCCGAACAGAGCAACACGCTGAACCTGGAGGACACTCTGCTGAGAGAAGCAAGCCAGTCGTGGGGGAGCAAATGCCGCCCGATCCCACTCTGGAGGAACCTAAGTAGTCACACTCCTGGAAACGGAGAGGGAAGGGTGGTTGCCAGGGGCCGGGGAAGGCGGAAACGGGGAGCTCCTGCTCAACATGCATAAAATTTCTGTTCTGCAAGATGAAAAAGCTGTAGAGCTCTGTAGAACAGTGCGGACAGCGAATGCCGTTCTGCACACAGAAAACCAGTTATGACGGTAGATCTTGTGTTAAGTCTTCTTGTCACCATAAAGTCTTTTTTAAAAGAAAGGGCTGCCTTTTATCCATATTTTTAAATTAACCAGTATCTCTCCAAAGGACAAACACCACACTCAAGCTTATCCTGCAAGCTCAAGGGGTGAGTCTTACTACAGACCCCGTGTCTCCATGAGCTGAGTCCCCTGGTAACTCAGAGTGCTGTCAGCACTGTCGTCTAAAACTCAGCAGGCAGAGGAAAAGTTTACTGGCAAATACAGGACGTGGTATCCCCAAGTTGTACAGACTGAAAAGAAAAAGAAATTTATAGATAAATTTCTGGAGAGCAGCATATATAAATAATAGTTTCAGTTAACTAGAGACTGGGGAATATGACTCCGGGAAGAGCTAAAAGGGCCCAGCAGGGACAGGCGTAGCGTCCTCCGTGCTCCCCTCCTGCACCTTATCGAGTAACCAACGCCATGCGTACCCAGCACAGGGGAACAGCTGCTGCCCCCCACCCCGCCGCCCGGCTAATGACACAGCAGTGGTCACTGGGCGTGTGCCCGTCTGCAGCAACTCTGTGCGGCACGCACTTCCTGTTCCCCTATTTCACAAAGGGAAATTGATATTCAGGGTATTTAAATATGAAACCTGGGGATGCCTGGAAGTTAGTAACTAAACCAGACCGTAACCTCGGTGAGCCAGGCCAGGACCACCACACTGCACTGGCCTTCACTGCCTGGAGAGTAAGTAGGCTACTGACAATATGTAGCCTGTGTGCCAGAAACCACACCGAGCATTTTATACATCGTGTCTTTATTAATCTGTAGCAATCCCTTGGGTACATATTGCACTAGTTTGTCAGGCTGCCACAACAAAGTGCCACAGCCCGGGCGACTCACACAGAGAAACTCATTTTCTCCCAGCTCAGATCAGGGCGTTGGTTCCTCCTGCGCATGTGGGTGCCATCTCCCCCGGGACCTGTGCACATCTGTGTCCTGAACTCTTCTTGTAAGGACAGCAGTCAGATTGGATCGGAGACACTGGACCTTAATCACCTCTGCCAAGGCCCTGTCTCCAAGTAAGGTCACATTCTGAGGTCCTTGGGGTCAGGACTTGCACGTGTGAATTTGTGGGACACGAAATGGCCCATAACACTTATTATTAGCCCACTTTACTCATGAGGAAATTGAGGCTTAAAGGGATTGAGAGGCTCTTTTGAAGTCTCATTCTTCAGCAGTAAGTGGCAGAATTGCATTCAGACCCAGTTCTGCACGATCAAAATCCTGGCTACACACCACAGGCACAAAGGGACACCCACTTCCCATGTCTCTCCCAACCCTTGAGCTCCTTGCCTAAATTCTGCAAGCAGGTGTGAGGCTCCTGACCTCCCCGGCTTCTGCTAACAGGCAGCAGAAAGGGTCTCACCAAGGCCTTACCCTGGGCAGGTCCCTGCCCCATGGGTCCAGGAGGGACCCATTTCTAGGAGCTCATGTGCTGAAAGTACCTCAGCCTTTCCTGGGTCCCAGGGCAGTGCCCTGTGCCCAGGGGCAGGGCATGGAGCCTGTGGGTGGACACACCCCACTCAGAGCAGAGGGCTGTCAGGAGCTGACTCCCTGTCAAACCAGCTCCTCAGTGCGCTTGCTGGGCCACAGGCAGCAGAAGCCTGGCAGAGCCTGGTGCAGGCCCCCTGCCAGCCAGGACGCCACCAGCTGCTCACCTTGCCGCGTGGTTCACCTCCGGTCCCGTTAGGAATCCCTCAGTTACCTGCAGTCGGCCTCACTGACTAGACCTAAGGCAAATCAGTCCTTTGCAGGTGCATTGGGTAGAGCTTGTTCACGTGGGCATGCTGGTTTACCTCCCCTCCAGGTGGGTCCAGCCAGGGTGGCTGGCACAGGCTCGGCTAATTAGGTTTGTTTGTAGACAGGGCCGGCCTGAGTCCCTCTGCAGCTGATGCAGGCCTCCTCTGATTTCCTCGCACCTTGCCCTGAGTAGACCATCAGCAAAAACAGCTTTGCTTCAAGCATCACTCACTCAGCAAGTCATTATCAAGCACCTACTATGTGCAGGCAGCAAAACTACCTACAAGATACAGTCATGCTGGCTGATTTGTTGCTGGGAGCTAGAGATCAAAATGTCTTTAGGGTCCATGAAGACTGGATTTTTTAGCATTATCCATCTGCAAGAAAAGCTGCCTCTAAAAATTCCCTGAAAATAAAAATTATGGGCAGCAAGGTAAGATTCCCTGGGGAATCAGTCCAGGGCTCAAAGAAGCAAGCTGGGGAGGAAAAAAGTGTATCTATACACACACATACACACACACACACGTAAACACTGAAAATTACCAACACAAGGGAGAATGTGGATGAGTTCCCTGACCTGAAGATCAGGTTTCTCTAAAGAAACAGAACCAACAAGCTATGCATATACATCCTCCTCCCTCCCTTCCCCATCTTTCTACCTGAAATGTTGGCTACAGTCTTGAACCACGAGACCAAGACTATTCATGGCAGAAAATAGAAGGAGCCCAGACACCTGAGGACCGTGTGAGAGGGAGTTGCCACAGCGTCCCTCGGCTGCTCACCTCCAAATGTGACATTCAGAGACAAGAAATAAACTTCTCTCTACTACAAGTCACTACTTTAGGTTTTCTGGCATGCGCAATCAAGCTGCACTCAGTACGGTGCGAATTCCCCTTCCGTCTTCTCCTTGTATCACTCCTAACAATTGTGTTGCATGGCCCCCTAAAATTGCATCTTATTAAATTAGAAAGAAGCAGTAACTGACCTGTCTTATTACACCTACTAAATTCACATTGATTTCTAGCCAGTGAGTGGGCATCTAGATCAGGGCCCACAAAGTATGGTCTCTGGGCCAAATCCATTTACTTCCTGTTTTTTTTTTTTAATAAAGTTTTATTGGAACACAGCTGTGCCCATTGGCTTATATATTGTTTAATGGATGCTTTTGCACAGCAAGGACAGAGTTGACACTCTGACAAAGGTTATGTGGCCTATAAAGTATAAAATATTTACTATCTGGTCCCTCTGCAGAAAAAGTTTGCCAATCCTTGGTCTAGAGTGACGCTGGTACATGTCAACTAAAGGTATATATTGATTCATGCAGATTCACAAATTCAATAGGAAAAAATCCTCCTGTATCAAGGTAGACCATCCCCCCCACCCCAGAAAGGAAAGACAATAGAAAAAATATGCTGACATGTTTTATAATCAGCGGAGCAGACACCACGCAGGAAGAAAAATATTTATCCTAATTATAACAGTTCACCACCCACATTGCCTGTCAGAGTGAATCTCATTCCCTGTAAGGTAGGTTGAGGCTTGACTGATGAGCCCTGATCACACACTTCAGTGTGGACATCCTAACAGGACCCCTTCCAAATGCCACAGGAGTTCCATGCAGTGGGGCTCAGGGCCCTGGAAGCAGGAATCCCCCAGGGATTTGGGAAATAATGAAAGCATCCCAATAGTTTACCAAATCCATACCTCTATTACTTAGGTAAATGCTCAAAAACATTTGCATAAATGAGTAGTGTGGTATAGGCAAAGGAATTCAGACGCTCGTCGCATTTGAATGATTTCATCTTTTCCTAAAAGATGCTTCCCTTGCTGAGCACAAACCTCTACAAGCTAAGGTGATGCTGACACTGCTCCTGGGGCCCTGGGCCCTGTGTGCACCGCCTGGAAGCCAACGGCTCTGTTACGGGAAAGTACTGAGGGCCAGCACGTATACATAAGTCAGGAAATCTGCTCTCAGGGCCGCCCCCTCTGATAGCAGGGGACACCTGTAACAAATAAATGAATGCCTTTTGGTCCTGCCTGAGAAAAGTGCAAGGAGAAAGATGTGGTGGTGACTGGGGCTGCTTGGAGGCAACCCTGAGTGCCCGTCCGTGAGGTGGGGTGTGTAGAATGCACTGGAAGGACACTGTGCCTGCTAAGCAGTGATCGGAACCAATGCTGTGCACACAGAGCCGCGTGGATGGATCGTAAATAAGTGCTTATGGCAGAAAAATGAGAACTATCAGTATGTATTTACACATGGATACATAGGTACATAAGTATATATTCACATAAATGTTATGTACCAAAACCCAAACCTTTTAACGAATAAAGCATTCATACAAAACTTGTGTTTCGCAAAAATACATACAAACAAAAAGCTACCCATCCAACATAATAATGTTTGCTGATGGTGGGGATGGGGGAAGGAAAATAGATTATAACTGAATGAGGGAATGAGGGGGCAGGGAAGGGAAGGGAAGCAGGGGGAAGGAGGGTGGGGTCTGCTCGGACCACTGATGATAATATGATCTGGATTCCTCCGGGCACGGCTCCTTTGCCCCACCTGTAAAGGAAGGTGGAGAGAGTAAAAATAAATGTCTGAGCCCTGCATTGTTGGGAGCACCATCTCATTTAACGTTTACAATGGTCCTAGGAAGTAGCTGTTAATTCTGAATTTGAAGAAAAGGACATTGGGGCTCAGTAAGTGGAGTCAGGAACCTTGGTCCCTGGTCACACAGGCAGGCAGGACCAGACGTCCTGCCCACGTCCAGCTCTGGCCTGTGGGAGCAGCACACTGTCTAAATTAGATATTCCCTAAGGGACCTTCCAGCTGGAAATTTCTATTTTGTGAGTCCAGGTAGATACCCCAAGGTTGGTCATCTGAAAACTGCTATTATGCAAAACTTTTAAACCAACTCGCATTTATGTTCACCCCTGGCTTTTTCTTTTTTCATATTTAAATGCATATAATTTACTTGCTATGTATCATATTGTTCTCTAAAGTCTTTCGACAAGTAGGCTTTGTTTTTCTCTAAGATGGTTAAGTTTCTTTTATTCGCTTCCCAGCTTTTAGATGGCAGCCTCTGTTCCCCCGTGAGAGGGACCAAATGTAGTCCTTGCAACTGTGACATTTTGAAAACCGCATTTAAAAATTTTCCTGTCTCATCCCAAAATAGCTTAATTCCATTCAGGTCGCTTTGCCCTTCCAGTCCTCCCGTTGCTGCAGAGCAAGGGCGCTGTGGCGCCCAGGCAGGTGGGCCCTGCGCGAGCGGCCCCTGCTCCACCCCCGGCACCTCAGGAGGACCTTGGAAACAGCAGCTCAACGGATGCCCTGTTCGCAGTTTCTGATGCCCCCGGTGGAAATCTGTGGGCCTGCGTGTGCAGCGCTAGTTGGGCGCCAGCTGTGGGAGCGCACTCGGGTTGTCTGGGTGACTCACGGTGCAGCGGGGACTCGGCTTTCCACGGCCACATTGTCTCCAGTGGTGTTTCAGGAGAGACCCACCCAAAGTACCCCTGGGTAATGGTCCCGGCATGGCCTTCCTGTCCTCTGTTCCCCTCCCTGCTTTCTGGCCTGGGCCTGGTTGTTGCCCCCAAGGGTTCATCTTCACCACCAAGTAAGTGAATGAGCAGGTTCATGCAGAAAACGCCCAGAAGAGGAGAGCTAATGAAGCCCCGATCACCCAGCTTTGCAAAACACGTCTGACTCGGTTTGGGGATAAGTGTAAACAAAAGTGTAAATGACATTCTGATGGGCTGCTTGAAATTGGAGACACACTCACAGGCAGTGGTAATCTGAGAGACCCGGCATTTTCTCTCGGAGGGCAATATCCAAGGAGGGCACAATGGAGAGTCAGAGAACCACGTTGCCCACCAACGCATGGGCGCCCCCTCCCCACCAGCCCCTTCCTGCTGGTGAGCTCCTAGTCATCCTCCAGAGCCCTTTCAAATGTCCCTTCCAACCCCCCACTCCCCACTCTCCCTTGCCTCGCTGCTCCCCCATCACACATTTGTGTCCCATGCTTGTGTGAAGTCCTTCCTGCCTCACAGCGGCCACATCCCTGCCTGGCCTCCCTCGTGAGGCCCCACTGGGAGCCTCTCTGGGGCAGGGCAGGCTGAGGCTAGATGCAAAGTGTGTATCAGTTCCAGGGACAGCCTTTGAGGTCAGAATGATTTCTGGTTTGTGGATCCCAGCTCTGTTCGGTTGCTGGCTGTGTGCAAGCCACTGAGTCCAGGTTTCAGCGGTTAAGTGGACACAGTCATAGACAGTTTCTAGAATCTGTCAGAACTATTTTAGGTAAACTTTGCAAGCCAGGGGACACAGGGCTCAGTAAAAGGTTCTTACCCATCACCAGATGAGACCTTCTCAGGGCATGTCTTACTCTTCTCTGTGTCTGGGGCTCAGCACACAGAAAACAACAGAGCAATGGATGTGTCAGGGAAAGAACTTGGAAAACCTGAATGTCACCTTGACTGAAATCAAGAGGTCAGAGCCTCTCCACATGATGCACTAAGAGGTCAGAACCACATCGTTCATTTGAGGCACCTCATTATCAACAAACAAAATCCCGCAGAAGCACACACAGAGGAGAGCCTCTCAGGGTGGTGCGGCACAGCTCACCGATCACTGAGATGGAAGCCCTGCATGCAGGCTGTCCTGGGAGTACAACTCTGCCAGATGCTTTCCAGTTGTGCCAGAAACCCCCTTGCAATGCCAAAATGATGGGGTTGGGAGAAGTGGCTTCCCTGGAACTTGGGGCCCCTACCACCCAACTCCCATTTTGGCATCAGCCAGGGTGCCTCCCCTTCTGTCTCCTTGGTGAGTTGCAAATCACTGGATCTAAAGGATGCACAGCTTAAAACCCTCAGGAATCAGTGTCCCCCAGGGCAGATGACCACCTGTCAAAGGAGGCAGGATGAAAAAGCAGCCATGGCCACTAAAGAAAGCTCCTTCCATCTTAGAAATCAAAGGTGAGACACCCCAGCAAGACATATGTCATCAATCCATCAGACAGGCACAAGCCTCATTATGTCTTTTTTAAGAGCCTCGTTTGCTGAAAGTTAGAACCAAGTGGAAGTCCTTAAGAATTAGAGCCTAGCCTATCAAATAATAAAACGGAAAAGAGAAAATCTCCTATGTAACGTAAGAGATTACATGCTGAATGGTGGCCAGAATCTCCAGCAGTCCCCCAGGAAACAGAAGAGAGCTGCTTGGTGGGGACACAAAACAGCCCTGTGAGGGCAACTGCCAGCCCAGGGTGATAAACACAGCTGGTGCTCAGACCCTGCTGGGTCTGCCGCTTCCTGGGCTATTGGCATTGAGAAGCCACGAGAGAGTGTGTCTGTCCAGGGGCCCATGACTTCCTTTCATTCCAAGGGCTTCTCTCCCTTTCTGAGCATGCTCCGAGATCTCAGCTTCTCCGGGAGGCTGACACCAGAGCCCGCCCCTTCAGCAGCCCGGGCTCCAGCCCCCAGGAACCTGCTGTTCTCAGCACATCCATCCACAAAACATGTCCCCCTCAAAACCAGCCTGAGTGTCCCCATGAGGCAGGAAAAAGGACACTGAAATGAAGGAGCGTTTAGTGGATTCCGTCCCCTATGAAGACGCTTGGGTGAACGCTGGCCAAGAAAGAGACTGTCCTTGTGCTGAACCTAGTACACCAGAAATTAGCCTCCTTTTCGGCCACATCCCAGAAAGAATGTGGGATTGACGACTATTCCAGTGATTTCTCAAAGCCCATCCCAAGTAGGATGACAGGCAGGAAAGAACACGACAGACAGAGTAAAACTTGCAGGGAACCAGAAAGAATGTGATTTTGAAATATTTTCTTCATGAAGACGTCCAAATCACAATTGTATTTTTATCCTTGGTGATTGGTGTCATTCATAAAACTATTAATAACAGATATTGTTCGCACGAGACAACTCACGTCTCTACATTAACTTAGTATTGAGAATCTGTCAGTGGATCAAATTAACACACCTGCCCTATCAGAAGGAGTCACTTGAAGAAATTCAGGAAATAATCCTTAGATTTATGGCCACCTTCTTCCTGTCCTCTGAGCAGCTTTCAGGAACCCTCCTCACCCTTCAGCTGATGTACGGTCTTCCGATACATATCAGTTCTTGCTGTGCCTCTGACAAGGTAAGGAGTCAATACACTCCTCGATACTGGAGTATGAAGGATGGACTATGTTCTCCTTTTCCAGTGTATGTGCTCCTGGAGAATACCAGAATGTCCGTCACTAGGCTCATTCTCGGTGAGAGGCCCCTCTGGGTATCCCTCTTAGGAGAAGACAAGAATATGGTGTCACAGGTGATTAGTACGACAGGGTGACGAGGTGAGGAACTTCAGAAGCATCAAGAGTCTGTTAGTAGTTAGTGGTCAGACTGAAGCTGGAGGCCGGAAGGCAGCATTCAGACTGTAACAAAGCGATGACAATGAAATGGCTAGGACAGCAGTGCCATGTGGAGGCAGGAGGGATGAAAGAGCCAGAACAGCTGATGGGAGGCAGAAGAAAGCAAGGAACTTTCTTTTTTTGCAGTCAGAAGACCCAAACTAAACCAGCTCTGGACTGTGTTTTGGAATGCATACAAATTCAGAAGACTTCTTTTCAAGACCAAGTTGGTTTCCAACTTACTGTTTGGTCCCAATACGGACTGATGCTTAAGGAGCCCTCAGGAACCCTGTCATTTTAGAGGCAGATTAATTCATAGGATTTGGAGGGGGATGATTGCAAACTGTAAACTATTTCCTGCTCACAAAGCCAACATAATGTTTCCACTTGCTGAGAGTTTGCCTCCACTCAAAAACAAGAGATTATTGTGGGATCCCTGATCGGTCATCTTTTTCTTTTGTCTCTCTCATTTAATTCCCAGACGTTTATTGAGCATCTACTATATGTGAGAGCTTATTCAGACACTGAGGAAACAAAATGCTCAACCCTGGCTTTGAAGGACTCCCAGTCTAGAGGGAAAGTGGGCCAGGAAGGAGACTCTTTCCAGATGAATGCTAAGGCAGGCGCACACAGTGGAAGCACAGTGGACCTATGGTTCTCGACGGCTTTTGTAGATGTCCCACCGGAATGGTAGGGGGCCGGGTGGACCCTTGGAGAATGGGCTGGCAGGTGGGATGCAGGTACAAAGAAGGGTGGTAATGCCCATGAAGCTTCTCTGGAGGAGTCTGAGGAACTCACTGCAGCACGGTGTGTGGGAGGGGCCGTGAGTGGGGAAGGCTCAGATCCCAGAGGAGCTGGTCCATTAAGGTGCCCGCTCTATCCTGCAGGCAACGCACATGGTTTAGGCAATGAAATGGCACAAGCAGATTGCTATTTAGAAAGGTCTCTTCAGAGTGTGGAAGATGCTGGGCCAGAGATACCAGCTTAGGAAGTGGTTGGGGTAGTCCAGGCAAGAAATGGGAAGTGTCTGCAGTAAACTGGCAGAGACGGACACACGAGAAATTAAAATTAAATTGAGAGAACATGTCGAATTGAAAGAACATGTTGACCGGTTAAGATTTGATCCCTTTTCTTTGGCTATATTTGGCTACAGTAGCACCAATCAGTTCTCTGGAAGGCCCAGAACAAGGTGCCAACCTTACCAACATTTGTCACTTATCTGCACTTTCTGTTTCTGTGTTTCCCTGGCCCTGCTCTGTGCCCATGTGGAACTCACTAACAAGTGACTTTGCAGCAGTGGAGATAAACTGCAGCGGTCACACCTCATCTGTTTTCAGCATCCCCTCCATCTGCTCACCCTACCAAGCACTGTATTTTCTCCAGCTACTGAATTCTGACCCGAGGGCTCCTTGGTTCCTAATTTTGAGTAACCTAGTCGGTGAGGCTCATGGGGCAAGGCCAGGTCAGGATTCAGGGCACCTAGGTTCCGTAGCTGCTATGGACTGAGAGTTGTGTCCCCCAAATTCGTACGTTAAAACCTCACTCCCCTGTGAGGCATTAGGGGGTGGGACCTTAGAGGGGGTTTGGGTCACGAGGGTGGAGCCCCCACGGCGGGATCAGCGCCTGCACACGGGACCGCCGCACGAGGACACAGCGGGAGGAGGGCCGCCTGCGCACCAGGAAGCAGCCCTCACCAGATACCGAATCTGCCAGCGCCCCCGATCTCAGGCTTCCAGCCTCCAGTACCTTGAGCGATGCGTGTCAGTTGCTCACAAGCCACCCTGTCTGCGGCACTTTTGCTCCAGCAGCCAAACAGGATGAAGTGTTCTGTGCATCGCTCACTCTCAGGGCCCCAGGTCCCTTGCCGCACAGCCGCTGGGTGGGGGTTGTTAGGCAGAAATCAGTACAGAAAAGCCCTTGTCAGTCATGCTCTCTGGAGTTGGACAAAGGAGGCGGCACTCCCAGGGCGCTAGCCTAGGGTCTGCTGCGAGCACAGGCTGTGTGACACTGAGCAAGTCGCCCCCACCTTCCAGGCTCTGGTCTTGTCCGCCCCCCCCACCCCCGGGCGCCACAGGGCAGGGCCTGTTTGCCACGTTCCCTGACATCCTAGTGCCTCCTTACCTGTGCTCAGCATGTAACAGGTGCTCCCTAAATGTTCGTGCTGTTAAAGAAATGAAAGGCCTGAGCTAGCGCAACGGGTGCTAGCTTCTGGCTTTCACTCTGAAGTGGGCGTCACGGGCGCCCTGCAAGCCATAGGTCTAGAGATGCGACTCGGATGGGAGGACTGTCGCCATAGTGCTCACCTTCTGTCTGCATCTGCCACTCATCCTACACGAAGACTCTCTCCATCCAACAGCCAGGAGTTGGGGTCCAGAGCGTGTGGATGATTTATTAAGTCTATGAAATGTTTTTCTGCCTCAGTTGAATATAACTTTTGATTTCTTACCTAAGATATTCTTGCAGCCATCCAGCTCTCTTCACCGGATTTGCCTTTTCCCATGGTATGTTCTTCCCTTTCTGTCATCAGCTTCCATTTAGCGTCATCTTCTGCCCTGAAACGCCTATTTCTGCAGCTCTGCGATCCCTTTTCAAACAGGTCTGTACTCCTGACACGGTTTCTTCATTGAACTTACAGGGACGGAGACAGGGTAAGACAACAGCTTGTCAGTCCCAGAGGGGCCCCGCCTGGTCCCAGTGCGCTGATTCTTACAATCAGTCTCTCCTGAAACTGACTTTGGTGTCACTCTCTTACCCATGATTTCCATGTTCTGCATAGAACGTTCCCTGTCGTTTGACACTATCTATGTGGAACTAGATTTCTTCAGGTGTCCAACAGAATGCCAGCTCCGTAAGGGCAGGAGTTTGGGTCTGCTCTATTCAGTAACACATCCCAAGGGCTTAAAACAGCATCTGACATATGAAAGTGCTCCAAAAATATTTTTGAAACATTGATTGTTAAGGAGGCTGTCCTTTTGGCCACTCGCAGGGAGAAAAATTTGGAGGGATTCATCATATAGATGAAATTGCTTTATATGAATCATGGCTTCCATGTAGAGGACAGCTTATGATATGCCTGTACACATGACATCATGGCCATTCAAGGCTGCCTTCGGAATCCTCTCCCCGGGGTGAGGACTGCGTGGCAGCTGAGAGGTGCACAGGATGGCTCCCGGTCTGAGGCCGCCGAGTCAGCTGCAGAGTCCCGAGCCCCAGCACAGCTGCCCGCCCTGCAGTGAGGGACTGGGATGCCACTCAACAGGTGCGTTAGGTGAAGACCCACTAGAGCCTGCTGGAGGGAGTGGCTTCACCCCATTTTTACCAGTAGAAGGAAGTCTCTACGTGAGGTGGGCAGACCCTCCAAAACTATCCCAACACCTTTAAGATGGACGCAGCCCCTGTTGCCTGGAATTCTCTTAGTCATACTGGGACAAAACCACAGGGACATCTCTGGACAAGCTGCCCTGCAGAGCGCAGGGCTCAGCCCTCCTCTGGGGCTGACGGCTGATCTTGCTCCTCCTTGTGCCACGTGCTGCTGTTTCACTAGGAAGCGGGGGAGGTGAGGAGCCCCCTCTGTAGGCCCACTGGGGACGCCGGCGGCCACAGGTGGGGCCAAGCGGCCTGTCTCCCGCAGCCAAGCACGGTCCCAGGCAGCAGGCGGCGGGCCCCCTCCCTGCCTGTCTCCCGGCTCCCGTCTGCTCCTCAGCTCCTGTGCATTTCCTTTCTTCTCCTTAGGACAGAATTCTTAGACAATGTATGACATGGGCAGAGGACAGACCTGCACGGGATTGGTCCAGCTGCCTAACAAGACATTTACCCAAACCAGAGGACTTAACCCATCAATATGGGAGATTTTCTGCACCGAGTAAGACTTGTCCAAACCTGAGACAATCTGCTGAGCCACAAGGAATGAAATCCTCCTCTGCATTTGCCAACGCAAGACCATCGGTTCCAAAATTTGAACTTGGTGGTATTTTTGTTCTCTTTCCCTCTGGTCATTTGAAACCTGTTCACAAACTGGCCCACTGGGAGCCCTGGCCCTCGCTGGACACACGTCCCCCCACCTGGGCAAGCTTTCGTGCCTCCCGCCTTTGCAAGGTCTGTCCTGCTGTGGGGCTCTGATGCCCTGTCAGGAGGCAAACACAGCACGTACCTCACTTCCCTGAGAAAAGGGATCCCAGGAGCCGAGCTGGGGGAGTGGAGGGGGGACGATGGGGCATGGGCAATAGGATGGTGGCCTCAGGGAGGCCGAGGAGGGTCAATAGAGAAGGGCTGCGTCCCGGATACTGTGGCTGGACAGTCCCCAAGCCGCAGTGAGGTCTGGATTGAAGGTTGACTGGCCACTAACTCTCAGCCACTTGGGGGGCCTGTCCTAAAGTGGAGCCTCCTCAGGAACTCCCGTCTGGAGGACACTGGGCTTTCCAGGGCCACTGGGTGGACGAGGGCCATCTCCCTGCAGGCCCGTCAGACGGACACGGGACCCTGCCGCCTTTACCTAAGCAAGCCTTCGGGTGCATTGTCTGGTCTGAACCTGTGGCCTGCACGGCCCCAAGCACCCCAAGGCCGCTGTCTGCAGCCTGGGGATTGAGTGTCACGGAGCACTTTACTCATGGCCACGCCGGGGCGCGCGAGGGTGGCGAACTGGCCCGGGGCTGTTGAGGCTGGAGGCTGGCTTGGGGCCAGGACCTTGGGATCACTGCCGTCTTCCTCTCCACTACACAGAACCACCTCTCATCCCGGTGAGTCCTCCTGCCCCTTCTACAAAATAGGTGCTCTTTCAGTTCCACGGTTCTGGAAAAATCGAATCTATTCTTTTCCAATGCGCAGCACACAAATAGTGAGACGTTTAACACACTGATCAAGAGCTTACACGTTTTAAACAAAACTATTGAGGAATTAGCTATATTTTCTTTGCCGTGTATCTCAGGGTGGCAGGGAAAAACAGACGATAGAAATGGTTCTCAAGAACCTGAAGAAAAATGGGTCTACAGAAGTGGTCCCTCATCCTTACCCCCGGCCAACTTGCCAGACTGGAAAACATGCCAGAGTTGTCTTGCAAAAAGTTAAACTGTTCTCTCTCCACAAATCACCTTTTCTAAATTCTGAACAGGTCACACTGCATATATTTCACAAGTGCAGTGGCAGTCATAATCACTCTTAAAATTAAACTAACATCACCTCTGCGTTGTGGAATCAATACTTTTCTCATGGAAAATAGAAGAACTATCATCCTTCCCATAATTTATAAAATTTCTTATGTCACTGTGTCCTCACATTTTTTAAACTGTTTCCTCACAGAAAGTTGTAGCTGTGTTTTTAAATTGTGGTTATATAAATTTTATGTGTCATAAAATCTGCCATTTTAACCAGTGTTAAGTGTGTGATCAGGTGGCCGTAAGGACAGTCACAACGTTCTGCAACCATCACCACCCCCTAGATCGTTTCTTCACCACAGATAGAAACCCATAGCCACTCGGCAGTAAGTCCCGTTTCCAATCCCTCAACCCCTGGGTATCTCATATAAGTGGAATCATACCATTATCTGTCCTTTCTGCCTGGCATGTTTCATTGACTATTTTTTTCAAGGTTTATCGATGGTATGAGAACTTGATTCCTTTTCATGACACAGTAATATTCCATTACATGCACGGATCACATTCTATTTGGTTGTCGCCACCTTCTGGCTATTGTGAATAATGCTGCAGTGAACATTGCCATGCGAGTATCTGAGTCCTTGTTTTCAATTCTTTTGGGTACTTTAGCTGTTTTTAATTTCAGAAACACAATTAATTGTCTGAAATGTGCATGACTCATCCATTGTTCATGCTCTGCAAATCACCACATAGTCCTGGCAGAAGGGCCAATCACACTGCTCTATAAATCAGCAAAGACCCACCCACAACAGCGCAAGCTGGCCCGGGAGGCAGAAGACTCAGCAAGTTCCGGGACCTGCTTCCCTGCTCCCTGGTGGCCGTGATCAGGCACCTTGTGACCCAGCTTCCCCATCCCTCAGACAGGAAGTGCTTCTTCCTTGCTTATAGAATGTGAATGCCGTGAGGAAGTGTTTGGAAAACACTCTGAAATGCAAAAAGCTCTCTGTAGCACAGTGTATTATTTTTGAATTCTAAAGCAGTTGTTTTCATGCCGTACATCTTCAAAGAGGACTGAAACATTCTGGTCCAGAAGCTCCGGTGCCCTTGTCTTCATGGTGTCAAAATAACAAGCCAGCTACAAGTGTCCCCCAGTAGCTACCACACTCTCATATACTTGGGGTTGCATGGAACTCAAGCTAAGTCTTACTGAACAGCTGAGCTTCTATCTGTCAAGTTGCCAGAGCACCATGGATGCACCTATGCAGGTGCACTTCTCAGGGGTCCTCTTTGTTCATGGGATCCTACAGTACCTTGCGCCCCATGAGCTCCATAATAATGACCATGTTCTGTTGTTATGTCTGTGCCTCGCATGGATAGTAAGTTCCCTGAAGGAAGGAGATGCGCCCGGCCTCTCTGCGGTCCCCAAGGAGCCTTGTGCAATGCTGTGCGCCTGCCTGTAGGCACTCATCACAGCTCTGTCCACAAGGAGGGTGGTGATGGTAGCTAACCCTTTCTAACAAGTTCCCAGCGCCAGACATCCTTGCAGTTTTAATTAATGTACTAACTCAGTTATTTCCAAAATAACCCTATGAAGTAGGTAATTAAGTCCTTATTTTACGGATGGCTAAACTGAGGCAGTGAAAGTTGAGCTCACTTGCTCAAGATCACATAACTATGTCTACACCGGGATTCAGCAGGCGTGGGGTTCAGAGTTCCTGCTTGGAACGTCCCCTTCTGCGTGGCCCGCGCCCCTGGGACTCTAGTGCTGAGAAGGTGAGCAGATTCGATTAGGAGGGCCGGCGGTACGCAGACATGAGGCTTTCTCTGCGTGTCACTGCATGCCTCCCGGGGGTGGGAACCGAGGACAGGCTGTAGGCATTCTGACCGGACAGATTCGCCTGGGTACGGCCCCTGGAGGCAGAGTGAGGTGGCCAGAGGGGGCGGTTCTGGCTCCGGAGCAGGAAGACCAGGGCAACCCGGCACCGGCACACGGGTGTGCCTCCACGAGGTCACCATGTCTTATTTAGCCCTTGTCATACATTGGCTCTTGTGATGGCTTCAGAACCCCTTAGAGGTTCTCTGGACGTACTGGCCCAAACACACAGCAGAGCTCTTTGTTTGCCTGTCTGGTTTGTTTCGTTGTGAGTGGCTAGAGAATGGTCCGCATTTCCGCGCCTTACTGCCGTGGCGAGCCACTGCGTGTGGACTCTTCCAAGCAAGCGCAGAGCTTGACAGACTCCAAGGAACTGGCCCTGAGCAAACGCCACGCACAGCAGCCCTGCTCCCTCTTCCCCGGCCACCCCGCTGCACCCCACCGGCTCTGAGTCCCAAGGGAGAGCTGTGCCCGGTCCGCGGTTTCCCTCCGGAAGGGGTGGCGGAGGAGGGAAGGGCGCACCCGGGAGGAGCTGGCTGTACAATTACCCACGAGGGAGGAAACCAGCACCGGGGCGGCTGCCTCTGCCCCGTCCCCACGGGTGGTGTCGCTGGCTGGGGTCGCGCTCCGAATGCCAGGACGGTAGCCCGAGGAATGGCCTCGGTGATTGCTCAGCATTGGACTGGGCTGTGGAGGAAGGAGGCCCGGCGGGGGTGCCGCCATCAAATGCAAATGACACACATCCGCCTGCCTGCCAGGGGGCAGGCACGGGGAGAAGCGAGCGAAGGCGGCACTGCACCTGTCCCGCACCCGCCCGGCCCTGGGCCAGGCCCTGCTGCCACTCACAGCCCTCCGCAGGCTCTCAGCCGGGGCACAGGAGGCTCACGCCGCTGGGAGAAGGTCACAGAGACAGAAGCCTCCGACCAGTCCTCAACTCTAAAGCCCACACGCTGTACTGGTTTGCTGTACTTGGCCCAGGGGCCCTGGGAGGGCTCTTTTCAGGGGAAGTAAGGGGGGTTTGCGTTGGGCAGGACGCAGCCTGCTGCACCGGAGGAAGTTCAAGCTCCTGAATACCTGCCAGGATGATACAAAAGGGGGCCAGTGAAATGAGTAAGATCTGCATGGCCCGCATCGGAGCAGGCCCCAGCCAAACGGCACCCGGGTTCCAGAGACCTTATGCCGAGGGGCAAACTGCATGTGAAATACCACTTCGCTTGACGGCCCAAGGTCTCCTAGTACATTCTCTCAGAGAGTTGATGGTAGTAAATCTTTGGACTTTGTGGCTATTTTGATTTTTTTAAAGTTCATCACAAGTTAAGAAAATTTACAGTGAACAGTGGTTGTGTTAAGTTGTATTACTGTCTGGGTCTATCAGCTGGTGTGGTAAGGAAGGTAAGAGGTGAAAGAGTGAGTCATAAATGACTCTGAACACAGTTCCCAGGGAGGATCAGCCATGGCAGTGGGAGAGCCCACCACATGCTGGGCCTTGGACAGGATCAGCCGTCTTATTTAGAGATACAAATCCTGGCATTTAAAACTATATTCTTATTAATTAGATGGCTAACACTAACTAGCTGTGTGCCTTTAGTCAAGTTTCTTAATCTGTCTCAATTTCCTCATCTGTGACGATAGGCTAATAATTGTTCTCCCCCGTGTGTGGCTGTGAGAATTGCATGTTCATATTTGTGAAGTGCTTAGAGCAGGCTTGACATGCAGTAAGCAACCAATTAATGTTGAGAACAGGGGATGTAAGGCCACGGAAAAGTGTCAATACTGTGACCCTCCTAGGCACGGTTGGTAGCCTGCAACTGTGTTGCTATTGGAGTGGTAATGAACCCCCTCGTTACCACTATTAGTTAAGTGAGTTAGTAACTAATTAGTTATTAATAGGCATTATGATGGCCACCAGTTATTGAACAGCTACAGGACGCACGCTCTGTGTCGGGGCACGCTCCGTCTTTAGGGCAGCCCTGTGGTGGTGTCGCTGTTCCCTAAATGAAGCTGTTCAGACTCCGCGGGGATGTGAGCTGTCCCGGGCCATGACAGGGTAAGCGGAGAGCAGGGCGCCCAGGTCCTGTCCCCAAGGCCAGGGGCTTCCCGCACTCATCCACCAGCCGGCTGAGTTTGATTTCAGCCTTGGAGGCAGAGTGAGTTTCAAGAGAAGCTTTCCCAGAAAGATTTACTCTGAGTCCTTAGCTCAAGTCTTTGAGGAGCCCTAAGGAGTAAATTACAATTTATATTTGCATTTAGTCTAGCACTCAAGAGCTCTGTGATAGGACGTTTAAAAAAAAAAATGGGTGCTAAAATAACAGGAAGAGTGACAAGTTCATTGCTTATGCCAACGACAGGCCTGTTACACTTCCCCGGATGTCAGAGAGGCGTCTCCTGCTGTTGGCCCATTTGAATGCAGTTATGGGGGATAAAGAATTATTTTACTTGTATCTGTGATAAATGTAACTTTTCTTCCAAAATATCCTGCTGACTATTCTTAACATTTATTTAGAGTCACAAAATGTTCTAAGCTTTGAGTAGGATATAGTCATTATTATTCAAAACAGTGACTTGAATGTTTATTATCTCAATAGAAAAAATCCTGACCCACTCCAGAGTTTTTAGAATTGTTTTCTTCAGGGATCATCCCCTGTGTGTTATTGCAGCTAAATCCATCTGAGGACAAAGGGTCTAGGTGTTAGACCCAATCGGAGGAATGGCCCACAGGCTGGTCAACTGGCAAACCCTTTAAGTAGGCAACATATTCCACCCCAGCGTGATGCAAAGTGAAGCTCCCACTCAGCACCTTGCCCACGTCCCATGTGTATATACATCAATACGCTTTTGGAAGAGCGCGTCTGGGATTCAAAATCAAACTACTGAAGACACTGCAGTCTAAAAACAATTATCATCAAAGCCCAAATAAGAAAGGCTCGCATTAACATGTAATAACCCACATATCTGGCGTGCCACTCTAAATGTTGCTTTATATATGTCTATTCTAATAAGCGATGCCCCTCTAAGCCATTACCTCAGAAAGCCAGATTTTTGTCCTGTGATTCTGCCACTGAAGGAAACTCCAGAACACCCCAACCAGGGTCAGTTTTGGGGCCACAAGTGAAAATCAACAGCAAAATTTTATTATCTAACATCTCAGTTTTTTTTTAACCCTACACAAAACTATCTAGACTGACCAACCATGGTGTTTCCCATACTGGCCTCCCAGGGATAAGATATCCACATACGCCACACACACACTGCACACAGATCATAGAGATACAACACACACTGACACACAGATCATAGAGATATACAACACACACAGACACACACTGACACACAGAGGCACACACATGCTTTCCTTAAAGGACTATGGTTTAATGTCATTCAACATCGTCAAAAAATGTGCCGAAGTTTTCAAACACTTCCAAATGCACTTAAAACAACAGCACCCTTGACAGATTCAGGATATTACCTTATGGGCAACCCCTTTGAAAATACATATTTGGAGGAATAAACTAAAAGGTCACCTCATCTTATAGTCTAGTGTTTTCACTTGCCCTGCTTTTCATGAGAGGAAATAGATGTAAGTGCCGTACCCACTGTAAATGGCACCATACGCAGCAGGATCTTACATCAGGAAAGACATGGTGTCATAAGGCGTTCTGACCCCCCTGCTTCTGTCTGGCTTTTCTTCAAGCCACTTACAAAAACAAGGCAGTAAGCAAGTTCTCCAAAGATGGTGCCTGATCCAAGCCTCACTAAATACTTCTACTGAATCAGTAGGTTGGTGAGTGGCCATGACATTTCAGGGCTGAGCTGCCCACACACGGTCAGGGGCTCCTCAATCAGACCTTGCCACTTAAGCTGCGAGTCAAAACTGCCCACTGTTTCTCCCCACCCACAACTCCTAGAAAACCGACTGTCTACATATCTCCCACTTAATGAAACGGAGTGGTCACTAATTCAGTGACACAGAGGGCCTGGCTTCTCCTCTCTGACTGGCTGAACCATATCCATCACTTGCATAACAGGAACGGTCAGCTGACCTTCCTTCACGGTTACTCAGCAAACGTGGGAGCAGATTCTCGTTGGAGCAGCAGTGTGTGTCCTCTGACCTGCTCCGTGCCTGCAAGCTGGGTTCATACTCGCTCAGAAAACGCAAACACATCAACAGACTGCGCCAGGATGATTCAGAGCTTTTTTTAACTAAAGGAACAAATGGATCTTCCAGGCTAACCATTCCTGTTTGTTGGTGGATGGGTATTACATGCTGTCTTATTGTTCCGTAACAGTTCAGGCGAATTCTTAAGACTTACAGGATGGACACATTTAGTGCCACATTTTTCACATTGTTTTGCATTTGGGTGATGATTTCACTGTTTAAAAAGGCCCCCCATGCCTAGTGCTGAAGTTCTTTCCTGGGTTCTACCTGCAAGAGGCTGTGATGTGCCATGTGGAGGAAATGTGTGTCAGATAAGGTTTGTTCAGGCTGAGTTATATTGCCACCAGTTGCAAGTTCAATGTTAATGAATCAACAAAGATAATCAAATCAACAGGTATCTTTAAACAGAAACACATGCAAAAGAAGGCTGTGTACTGATGGCTGATGAAAAATGTGCTCGGAGGCTGGAAGGAACCTAGCCCTACGTTTCTGCTGGGAGCAGTATCTGCTGGTTCAGTGTTCCTGGCAACTTCACAGAATATGTACTGTAAGTAGCCATAATCAACTCTATTTCCAGGGCTCTGTCACTACTCCGTGCCCCTCCTCACCTAGAGCTGAGCCGAGGCTCCACTGCACACAGCATTCCTTGCCCCAGAGGTCAGAACAATACGCTGGTGGCCAGTTCCTGAACTCATCAACACTTTCTCCTACCCACACTATTCTGGTCACTGAAATACTCTCTTTCTCCGACCATACCCACATCATCCACACCGTGGCTCCAAAGGACCTCTGATTATTAAGAGGCATAAGTGCAGCATAGTAATGAGAGGTAGACCTAAATTTGAATTCGGGATTTGCCATGTTCATCTGGGTGACCCTGGGAGAAATCAGTTGCAATTCTAGGTCAAAAATGCCTTGTTTCTAAAATAGAAACATTAACGACATGGGGTTTTAGAATGTATTTTTATGGTAACCCGTAAATTTGAAACAAAATAGATATACCATCAATTAAAGTGTTTTATGATTTGAGCAACCCCCCCAACCCCACCGCCGTCATGGTCATCATCGTCCTTGTCCACAGGTCAGCCTGGAAGTGCTCACCATATAGTTCCATGTTGACTTCTGTTCAAGGTCAAACAGATAATCCTAGGCATGAGTAAGCTCTTGTACAAATCTCAAATACCAGAGCCATAGAAGAGGAGCGAGCCTGGACTCCAGAGAGTTTTCAAAGAATTGTTTTAGAATTGTTTTCTTAAGGGATCATCCCCTGTGTGCATTCTGAATCCTGAGCTGTTAGACGTGGAGAAGGCAGACTGGGCAGTGAGGCGGGGTACGGGCACTGGCCATGACCACAGCCTGACTCACGCACAAGGAACAAGGGAGCTGCCTTGCTGGCTGGACCATTTTTAGAAATTTTAACATTTACTATGAATAAGCAATTAGCTTAGTTACAGTTGTAACAATTTCCCAAACAAATGGCCCAGGGCAGAATGGTCCAAATCAAAATGCCTTCCAGAAAAGAATCAAGAAATTCAGTTGTGTGAGAATTGCAGAAGAGCCTGTCGTCTGAGATCTCCGTTCCTGGAGACACAGCTGCTGGCCTTGGGTGTGACAGTTCCTGGGCTGGTGTGTGAGGTGCCAGTCAAGGGAGCTGGAGGCCCAGGGGCAGAGCATGCTTGGCATCTGCTGTAGTCTTTGACCCCGGCTCTAGAATGACCATGTGTGTTAGAAATGTGGCTCGCTGGTCATTCACGGCCACTGATTGTGCTAAAGCATGGTGAGGCTGATGGAAAGGAAGGGTTGTGTATTTTTAAAAAGTTTATTTAAAAAAAATTAGTCCTGCATTTTATAATGAAATATGAGAAAAGAACCTGCACCCAAGACTAGCTTGAGATTGGGTCCCATTGTGCCCTGTTGTGGGGACACCGGCTGCCATGTTTACATGGGTAATGATTTTACTGGTATTTGTATGGCTTGAAAACAGTGTTAGAACAGAACCCCATCAAAATACTGATCAGAACTTATGAACTTGGAATAAGGTCTCTGTTTTACAATGAGGAGTGCAGGAGAGAGGAAAAGGACGAGACAAGCCTGCAGGGCTCTGTGTCTGGAAAGGCCCGTGAGGGTGAGCTAATAGCCACCTGTGCATGCTCCATGGAGGCCCCCGAGTTCTCAGCACTTCTCCAGATCAGGGTGGAAACTGCCCTGCCTCCAGAGACATCAGTACCACGTGCCACGCCAGCTCTTAACAAGGCCCGCGTGTAATCTGGCTTCCAGGCTCTCTAAAGGAGCAGGGAGGCGGGGACCCACACTGAGGGTGCACTGTCTAGCGTGCAGTGTGGCTTTGCCCCCAGCCACTGTGACGGGGTCTTCCCACTTGCACCAACCTATCTCTAGGGTCCTGGCTCCGGCTCAAGAGAAATCATTCTAGGGAATAAGCTATTTCCCCCCAAGCTCTTATACATAAAAATACAACCAAAGCATATACTTTACTTTGAAATTGTAGTTTAAAATGTGCTTCTTATTAACAAGAGTGGACATAATCAAATAATCCACAGAATGTGGAGACAATTTGTTTTCTTTTCTTTTTGTAATCTTACATAATGAGGGGCACCGTATGCAGATAATCACCCACCGATAAGACCGTATTCTGTTTCAGTAAAGAAAGGGCACTGTCCCGAGATATGGGTAATTGCTGCCTGACAATTTTAAAGGCTAATGTTCATTCTGATGGGGAGGGAAGCGTGTCTCGCTGCACAGAATGGGCAGCTCTCGGGCAGAGCTGCGGCCACAACCCACGTCGTGCTGGACATTAGCTTCTGTTGTCTTTGGGCGGCCGGCGCCTCTGGCACCGCTGCTCCATCTAAAGCTCTTTCCTGCACACGTGGGGCTCGCCCCTCTCTGTTCTGCTTCCTTCTCTCTGCTGCTGATCATCTCACAGCTAGTGGTGGAGGCTCAGCCCAGCAAGAGTGCAGCTGGGATTCCAAATCGATTGGACTCAAATCGATGCAGATCAGAAGATCCTGAGGACAATGCGAGTGTGAAGGAGGAGCAGAAACACGCACGTGTTGTGTGCATCAGCCAGATTCTTCTCTGTTCCAGAGGAGTGGAATTACATATGCCTGAATTCCTCTGTGAGGAAAATGGTGCAGAGCCCCTGGGGTGGACAAAATGCAATGGTGCATTACTGGAGAGCATGCTCACCTCATGGGGCTTCCGGTTTGGAGAGCGTTGTCTTGCAGAAGCAGAATTTCTGGGAGCTCCATGCAACAGAGCCTCTACAACCCTGAGGGCGGGGGTAGGTCTCAGGGCAGGCATGGGGAGAGGAGGTGAGAGCAGGCTGGCTAAGGTATCAGGACACCAGAGGAACACCCACCAGTTTGTCCTCCTAGTACCACCGGTGTGCCAGGGCAGTCCCTGTCATGCCACCTCTCCCCGGCGGTGCTCTCTCCGACCGCCTCTTCTCAGGACTTAAATACCTGTGTGTGTCTCCTCAATAACTGTCCTGAACAGCTCCCCCTGCACTGCTCCCCTACAGGGGGATTTCTGAAATGAACTACATGAAATTCTGGAGATCCCAACATTTCTAAAATTGAATTCCAAGTAAGAAAAGGAAAATTTGCAACGAATCTTTAGGTGAGATTTAAGTAGCCAGCAGACTACTAATAAAACCAGCTTCATACAATTTTTACCCAGGCAGTGTACAAAGTGCTTCCCTTTGGATTAATGTCCTTTTCAATTACACTAATACAGCGTATGAAACTAAATTCACAGCTGTCCCTAAAGGGCCATAAGAAGTCACAGAGTTGTGTTCTCTGTGATCTGAGCTAATGTACTAAGTGAAGCATGTTTTTCACTTGGATGAACATTCCATTTAATTAAAAGTAAATATTAGGAGAGAACCATGTCAAAAGTGGATCGAGCATGCACCTATTTTAGCAGAAGATACAGAACAGAAGGCACATATAGATGTCCAGTTCAGTTCGAGGCACTGTGCTAGCATCCAGGGATTCAAAGATGAATAAATCGGGGTCCTTGTTCTCAAGAGGCTGATCGTCTGTACGGTGAGACGGACGCAGGGACTGTTTTGTGGCCCCGGATGTCGAGGGGATTCCGAGAACTTTGCACTTGCAGCCAGGAAACTCCCCGTGGTGGTCCTTCGATATAACCTAAGGGTTTTGGCTACAGACTTTATCCAAAGCATCTGGTTAGTAAGTCGGTCAGTAAGGCAGGTCTACGGCAGGGAATCCTGCAGACAGAAAAACTGCCAGGCCTCACCGAATCGTCGTGCCCAACTTCAGGTGACTTCCTCCACCAGGGCATGGGCCTTACTTCCAGGCCTGACATCTGAGACGTGTTTGCGCCATTTCGTGGTAGTGGCAGCCTGATGCCTTATGTGTCGCGCTGACCCTCTTTGTCTGCACCCCTCTTACCACCACCCAGGCAGGCACATTCTCAGTGGGGGCCACGCCCCGGCTGTCCCCAATGAGCAGGCGCACTCCTTGTCGGAAGGGAGCCTGCCGGTCTCACCTCCAGCACCCAGGATAAGACGGAGTCCTGCTGCTGAAGTGTAAGGGTCTCCTGTCCATCCTGGGGCCTCTCTTGGACCTTTGCAATCCCAGCTGGCCTCATGGCCTCCAGCTTCCTGCTCTCCTGGCTTGTTCTGTACTCGGAGACCTAGCGGATGACGCTCGAACGCTACCCCTGCCCACTCCAACCACGACGTGTTTCCCGATTGGCACAGGAGTGGTGCAAGTCTCCTCTCTGCCCCCTCCCAGTCTGCTCCCGCAGAAGGAGGCCACCCTGGCACCTGATGGACTGACAGATGGCTGGGGTGCTGCTGGATCCTTAGACTCAGAAGATGCAAAATAATAGACAATTTACATAGACTATTTCTGGAGCTTACATTTTTTGAGCTGTCTGTCTTCCTTCTAGTTACTGAAGACATGAAGTCTTCTGAGTTGGAATAACAGAAACAGACATCCAGGGACACTGGAAACTCGCCATGAAAGGGCTTACAGTGTTGACGTGAGCCCAGCCCTTAATCGCAGCTCATTATGACTGCAGTGTCTCTTTTCCACTTTATTGAACAAACCCCTTTCTTTTGGAAGTGAGGTTTTCAGTAAAAAGAGAGCTGGCCCACATGGGTGGGGTGATGGGGCGGTGATAAAGGGCATGCATGCAGAAGGATTCAAAGGCCCCAGTTGTGTGACTCGGGACCCAGCTAAGCTCCTCGGCACTTACACAGTGGGGACACGGGTGCCCTTGTTTTCAGAGGACAAACCTGCCCTCCCCACATCAGCACACTTCACCACTTCCCCCTTTCGGGCTCAGTGCAAACTTTGCCACATGAAGACCAGGTATTGGTTTCTCTCTCTCAGGGAAAATCTTTATGTGCTTGGTACTGGACATTTCAGTCTAAATCCTGAGTAGTTTTCCTATATTATCAGTTCATAAGCAGTCATCAGATTTCTATTGACGTGAGACGTTATTCCTGAACAGCAAGCAGGCAAGATCAGGTGGACCACAACAGCTCATGCTCTGAAATCAGACGACAGCGCTCAGTCTTTAACTCAACAACGTGGTCAAGTATACTTAATGGTCACGTAATGTGGTGAATCTTCCCACTTTAATTTGAAGGGAAAATGAGAATCAGTTAATCATGAAAAGAAGCATGAAAGGCAAGTCTTTGTTGTTAGCTCACAGTTGAAAACATATGCAAATAGTGGCTGTTAGGACAGTCATTCCTTCTATTTGCTAATAGGAAATATATTTCCTTGTATTATTTCTTATTAGTTAGGGTTTAACACTGGAAGAAGAAAGCCATTTTTATAGCATCAATTTTACACCAGATGCCTAGGAATTGTGAAAGAACAGATACATTTTGCTGCTTTTCTTAAATATCAGATTCCCTTAACTGCAATGCAGATCTCCAATTTGTACTTCTGGGATTTGGGGAAAGCATTCAAATACTAAAATTCCATTACTTCCGGGAACTACTATATTTGTTTTAAAAAAAAACTGAGCAGTAGTACAGTATGAATTTGAATGTGTTGTAAAGACTTTGAGGTAACTTTGTTCAAATTCCTTCTTTTAAAGAAAAGAAAATCAACACCCAGAGAAACTGAGGAATTTGTCCACGTCTGCAAGGAAAGCTAACAGTAATACCACACCAGCAAATTAATTAGAGAATGCTCATTGGGCACAGTAGGAGCTAGGACCCTCTGGGTGCAAACCTGTTCTCTGGGGCTCTATATGGTTGAACCTACATGATGGTGTGATATGATTCTACAAAGTAATGTGGCCCAGGAGATGCATGGGGCAAGGGAGACTAGGGCTGACTGAGCACGTAGTGTGTGCTGGCAGGTACCGGGCACTTTACAAACCTTGCTTTATTCAGTTATCTCAAGAACCCTACAAGCCACCCATTGAGATGAATTCAGTATAGGGAAAAAGAAAACACCAGCTTTAGAGTCAGACAGCTTGGATGGACATGCTAACCTCTCCACTTAGCAACTTATATTCTATAAGGGAATATTAAATGCTGCATTTTTGTAAAATAAATTCAAGTAACTTTCTTATTAGAAAGCATACTAAGGACTTGAGTGGCAAAAGCCACAGCAGGGACAAGTCCTAAGGGACCCTCCTTTCGCCTGATGTTCTGAAAAGGTAGCTCTATGTATCATTTCAGAGAAAAATCACTCACTTAAACATCATCACCATCACCCTCACCACCACTGTGTGATCATCACCGCCATCACCGCCATCATCTCCATGTCATCTCACCACCATCACCGCCATCACCACCATCACCACCATCATCTCCATCACCCTCACCACCACTGTGTGATCATCACCGCCATCACCGCCATCATCTCCATGTCATCTCACCACCATCACCGCCATCACTGCCATCATCTCCATCATCTCACCACCATCTCCATCATCTCACC
>JAQQAC010008880.1:86371009-86462713 GCA_029783875.1 Phataginus tricuspis | reverse complement strand
ATCTCACCACCATCACCACCACCATCTCCATCATCTCACCACCATCACCACCATCATCTCCATCATCTCTATCATCACCACCATCCACACATCAGTCTGCCCCCCCCACTCTATGTCAGGCAGCACAGTATACTGAGCTTTTGATAACACAATTTTTATCTTCACAAAAGCCCTACTAGATACAATTTGTTATTTCTCATTGTCAAATGGCAATAGGCTTAGGGAGACAGATAATTTGTCCAAATAGCTAATCAGGTGTCAAACAAGAATTAAACCCAGATCACAGTGACTTTGAAGCCAATGTTCTTAGCCACCATGTGACATCAAAGAAATCTATGTTCTCACTTAAAGGATGCTTCTCTGTCTTACCACAGAGTAGGATTCCAGGGTTTGAAAACTTGGGAATTGTATGCATGTCACAACTGATTTCTCCACCTGTAAATACATCACACATAAGGAGACCCAAGGATATTTGAACTCAGTGCAAATTTATGGAAATTTGAAAAAGATACTTTTCAGCACAATATAACCTTAATGAACCTTAACCGTGTCAAAGATCAGGGCCTCCTGGGAGCTCTACCTGCCCATGCAAGTCAATTTCCTTAGGTGTTTAGCATGCCACCTTCATGCAGGTCCCCCAGACCTCCAATAAAAGAACGTATTGGGGGACTATTTGGAAAGTCCCAAGTGTTTGGTGTGAGGCCCACACAGGGCACGCCGTGGAGGAAGTGCAGAAATTAGACAGGCATTAATGAAGTATTCACTTACAGTGGGAACCTGTTAGTCAAAATGTCATGCAGTCTCACATCTCAGTGTCTATTTCCTTCCGTCCAATCTTCTAAAGCTGCATGCTTATGGGAGGCTGATCTAGCATCCATCTCTGAGGTGGGGATTACTCAGATTCTGCCCCCCTCCCCAAATAGCTATGGAATTAAAAATTGCTCTTATATAGAAAGAATGGAACCTGTTCTGACCAGCTTCCTAATATTGACCTCAGAGGGGTAGCCTTTATCCCAGAAAGGGAAAGTCATACTGATCAGTCACAAAGTTGATCTTCCTCATCCCTCAGAGCTGACTTACTCCGTGTCACATCACAGTTTCTGTGGGATCTTTCCCCCTTTGTTCTCCCAATCACTTTTTTTATTTTGGTATCACTAATGTACAATTACATGAGAACATTATGGTTACTAGACTCCCCCCATTATCAAGTCCCCCCCCACATACCCCATTACAGTCACTGTCCATCAGTGTAGTGAGATGCTATAGAGTCACTACTTGTCTTCTGTGTTGTACAGCCCTCCCCGTGCTCCCTGCCCCCACATTATGTGTGCTAATCGTAATGCCCTGTTTACCCCCTTGTCCCTCCCTTCCCACCCATCTTCCCCAGTCCCTTTCCCTTTGGTAACTGTTAGTCCATTCTTGGGTTCTGTGAGTCTGCTGCTGTTCTGTTCCTTCAGTTTTTCCTTTGTTCTTATACTCCACAAATGAGGGAAATCATTTGGCACTTGTCTTTCTCCGCCTGGCTTGTTTCACTGAGCATAATACCCTCTAACTCCATCCATGTTGTTGCAAATGGTAGGATTTGTTTTCTTCTTATGGGTGAATAATATTCCATCGTGTATATGCACCACATCTTCTTTATCCATTCCCAATCATTTTTATTCCTCTAATTACCTTTCCCTGTAATAGGCAATAACCACTAAAAAGGCAGAAGGATAGGTTTCTGATTCTAAACTTTCTGTTGGTCACCAACATTGTGAGTACTTTCCTTAAACAAGTCCCTGTGCTCACCGACTCCTTTCCAAACTGGAGATAGATTTCAGAGAATTAAAGTATTACAAAGTCAACAATGCTATAGTTGCTGGCCAAACCTCCTTACTGGTGAGCCGATTCCTGGAGCAGACAATTTAAGGGGGAATTTTTCCCACCGTTGCAACCTAACCAAACAGAAATTTCCCTGGGCCACTATTTCTCATTCCTACACCGACTTTAGCCTGTGTCAGGGGGTGAAAAATACAGTTAACTTACAAGGATAGTTTGGGAAGTTTGCCAGGCTCCAAGAAAATAGCTGAAAGATATTTAGTCCCCGATCAGAAAGCAGCATCATTGCCTAACAGATAAATAAGATTTTTGATCCTGATAATGATTTGCTCTCATTAGGTCTTATGTCAGCTTAACCTGGAGTTTTTCTTTTCCCTTTGAGCTTTGCTTGACACTTTTTAAAAACATATTTAATGTAGAGCCCTTGATTTCCCTCTTCCTGTCCCAAACTACTTATAGTAGTTTTCTGGAGCTCCCATATAACATACCAGACGGGTTACTTAAACAAAAGAAGTGTATTTTCTCATCGCTCTGGAGGCTGGACATCCAAGAGGGAAGCCTCCCCAGGAGTGGTTTCCTGAACCTCCCTCCTTGGCTATGCGAGCTGCCTTCGCGCTGTGTCCCCTGCGGTCTCCTCCGTAAGCATGCCATGGTGTCTCGCTGTGTGTCTTAGAACACCACTCTGCTTGGATGTGACCCACGGTAATGGCCCAATTTAACTTAATCACATCTTCAAAGGCCCCATCTCCAAATATAGTCACATTCTGAGGTCCTGGGATTAGGGCTTCAATTTTGAGGGGACACATGGAGCCCCTCACACTATACCTCTTACAGTTGTCCCCGTCTAAGTAAACTGCATCTCCATCCACTCAGACGCTGAGGAGAGGGAGCTTAAGTTGCCTGCATTTACATTGTCTTTCATATTTCCCACCCAATCTATGACTACCTTTTAAAAGCTTTCATTTCAAAACATATCCTGAATCTTACTCTCTCCATAGACCACGCTACGATCTACTACCCTGGTCCAAGCCACCTCCACCTTCCCCCATATGGTCTCTGTGATTCTACTTTTACCCACTAAAGACTATTCTCTACACACAAACAAAATGATCTTTTTAAAAATGTGCATCAGATCATGACACTCCTGTTCAAATTGCTCCAGTGGCTTCCCATGGAAATGAGAATGAACCCTAACCCCTTAGCATGAACTTCAACCCCCAATGGGGTGTGGCCTGCTTCTCCAACATCCCCAGTTGTTCCCTCGACTACCCACTCCTCTCCGAGCACACACCACCTCTGGGCTGCCTCCAGACCTCTCAGGCTCTGTGTGTTTTATGTTTGCTCTGCTTACCCCAACTTCTGCAGATGGCCCTGGGCAGCACCGGTTGATTCCTTAAAGCAGTGATCTCCGGCCATCCTCTCTAAAACAGCCCCATCTCCCTTCTCTCCTTATTCTGCCTCACTGACTTGCAAGCTCTCATTTCTCCTTGAAATTATATTATTTCCTCACTTTGCTGTTTGTCTCCTCTACTAGGATATAGACTCCTTGGGGCAGAAACGGTCCCTTTCATGTTTGCAGCATGTCTTCAGCTGTGAACAGTGTCTGGCACTTAGCAGGAACTCACTAAATGTTGTTGAACAAGATGTGGATGGGATGGGCTGCAGGAGACAGAATGACAGCGTGGATTCTGTAAATACCCCCTTGCTCAGCCCCTGCTGCAGACTCTGGGTGTGGCCAGACCTTACACCACCTCCTTTACAGGGCTGCCCCGCCACGCTGGCCTTGCCCGAGCTTCCCATCTGCCCCTGAGCAGACTCCCCTCCATCCCTCCCTGCTTCCTGCTGCATTCATCTTCACTGCTGTGGCTTCCTTAGACCATTTTTTCAAGAACTGCTTCCTGCAAGAAAACTTCCCTTACAGCTTCACCAATCCCTCTCTTTCCTGACACCTAAGTATTGTTTGGCATTTAGGAATTCAGTATTTCTCGTTTATCCCCGTTTTATTTTGAACAAGATTGTAAACTCCTCAGAGGGAGGACCTAGGTGCCATCAGTTCTGTTAAAATGCTTATTTTGAAAACGTGACCTTGTTTCAATGCCATGGATATAGCACGGAAGGGGCTGAGCGTAATGCTGACTTCATGTTTGCTCGCATGTGACTTCACCTGGAGAAACATGAGGCGGATGCAGAAACCCTATGCGACTGACCTGAGCCCTGAGAATCCATCGCATGCGCACGCACAGGCCCTCAGTGCTGCCGGCTCCCCCGCCCGGCCCAGGCAAGGGCTGCACACCGCACCCCTGCCTCATAGCTGCCTGTCTGGTCGCACGTAGTCCTTCCATCTCTGCAGGATACCTCACGAGCTCAATGCTTGCTGTGCTTGCTTCCCGAAGGAAACCCAGTCTTTTTCAGATATATTTTATATTTTTCATTTTTCTTAATTTTCCATAAATTCTATTTTTCCATATATATTCTTGTTTGTATGTAGTTCTCAATTATAATATGTATAAAACTGCTACATTTCCACGGGGCTCCTGTCCTATCTTTATGTGTCACTGACAAAGTATTTGAGTGTTTTGTCCATAACCCCATTTTCCCCTAAATCCTCTTTTTATTATGTGATTTTGCAGAATGCGGTGATTTTCTTTTAGGGATGCACATGTTTGGTTACAGCAGACCATCTCACGTTTCTTAACCATGTGCCACATGATATGTTCTTGGAGGAAAGGGGCTTCACCAAGCACTTTCTTTAAATAGTTACTAGCTTGGTGAAAAATGTACTTAAATATGATTCTGTTCATTTTGCACTGCTCTATACCACAATATTTGTAGCCTTTGCTATGTCTTGTAGAGCATGATAAAAAAAATAACTTGAAATAACAGGTGAAATGCACGCATTCCCAAAACCGAGTGTACAGGGTCTCAGCCACGGCTCAAGCCCCGCGACGAGCCAGCTCTCCGAGTTCCGGTGGGCAGCTTAACTCCTGCTGAGCCTGCGTTTGCTCATCTCTAAGCCCGTGTGAGAAAAGCAGAAACTGCATTGTTACACAGGATAGGTACGAAAGCAATTTAACATCGAATTTACTGTTCACTGCACTTCACTAAAACACCGTCTGAGTTTACGTCGGAGCTGGTGGAGCCATCCGAACAGGTAGGTGCCCGAGGGCGGCACGTCTCGACCCCAACTGACACCTCCTTCTGACCCCTTTCCTACCCATCCTTGTTCAAGTTCCATTTTTGCCCAACAACATGGGCCATCCTCCATGACGGCTTCAGCGTTTCCGCATTGAGGTCACTGCTTTAGGAAATGATATCAAGTGATGTTCCCATTAGTATTTGTTCTTGGATACACAGGAGAGGAAAAGCTAAGATTCGGAAAAAGAAATGGGTTGGGTTGACGTGAAGGAGCTCCTCCAACCAGCGGCACCCAAGGCCGGTCATTCCGCTTTCCCACCCATTCCGTGAACTCAGCAAAGCCGCTCCCCACACGGGGCCGTCTTCCTCAAACGGCTGACACTGTCACCTTGTCCCTCACTTAGCTTCTTCCCAGTCATGCTGGGTGTTGCATCTGAGTGTTCTAAATGGGAGATGTGCCTTTGGAGGGCAGGCAGGGCGGGTCCATGTCACAGTGGGCATGCTGCAGGGAGGCGTGTGGGCAGAGGGGAGGCCGGCCGGGCGTCCCTTCAGACTCATTACACAACCACTACACTGTGGAAACACGACTGGAAGAAGGGGGTCAAGAAGGTGCAAACTGCCGGGCACAGGATAAGGAAGCACCAGGGACGGGGTGCACAGCATGCTGACGGTGGTTAACCCCACTGGGTGGTGGGGGGCAGAGCTGTTAAGACAGCAGAGCCTACAAGGTCTCATCACAAGGAGAATTTTATTTCTTCTTTTCTTCTTTCCTTGCTTTTCATTGTATCTCGGAGATGATGGGTGTTCGCTGAATGTACTGCGACCGTCATTTCGCAGTATATGTACGTCAAACCATTGTGCTGAATGCTTTTGGCTTCTACCATGAGGTATGTCGATTATTTCTCAATAAAACTGGAAAAAAATTAGGCAAACATAAAAGACCAAAATATGTGCAAGATTGCTCAATCACACTTGATTTAAAATACAGATTTAAAATAAAGCAACAATTAAAGACAAAAATAAATAAGGGGCAAGAGTATCTTCAGGTATATTGTTAAAGAAATGAGGAGTAGTTCCCATGCTCACACTTAAGCCTGGCCTTTTCTAAATACACTTGGCCCCCCTACACAGGCTTAGGGGGGATGTGGCGGGAATTCTAGGCTGGAGGCTCTCCCAGCCTCACCAGGACCTCAGGCTAACATCTGAAATGTACAAAACCTTGCAACGTTAGGCAATTGATTTGAGGTTAAGCACCTGTTTGTTAATCAAGAGCGACCAAGAGCGACCGACTGAGAGAACCCAGATCCCACTTTTCTCTTCTCTCCACCGCGGCGATGCCAACGGGAGGCTTCCCGTGATGCGTTAGGCTCATGCTTTCTCTCTGTTGTTTGGTTATGGTCTGAGCAGAGAGAAAAATCAAATACAAGAGCAAGGGAAGGCAAAGCCATTGTGCCAAACAAAATCCTAGTGACTCGCTTTGTAATTTGTAGGATATAAATAAGTGGGTGAGCTCTGGTTCAAAAAATCTTTCAAGACCTTTGGAGGAAATGCACTTTCAAATGTCGAGCTTCATGTCTCCATACCCGTCCTGCAGACCGATCATTTTCCATTAAAGCATCCAGGCCTCCTTCTTATCCACGGCTGTGATGAGACACATCCAACTTCGGGGCCCCCTCTGCAGAGCAGGGGTGTCTGACTTCTGCAGAGGGCCCTGCACCGTGCATGCAGTGAGCGGATCAGTGCTTGGCATGCTATAGTTTATGAAACCTTTCTGCTAATCGAGATAAATTATAACCACTATTGGACTTTTTAAAAACTGGTCCAATAATTTATTCCATAAATTGGGTCTCATAACTCATCAGGAAGTGATTTCTCTTCTTGTACTCAGACTTTAATTATACTGTGTTAGAATCTATCTCGCCTTTTATCAACTCTAAGTTTCCAGAAAAAATTAACAGTTTTTCTTGATTCTTGCAAAAATAACACTGTAGGTTATAAAGCATTTTGTGCTTTTCATGTATGTTTTCATGTATTTATCTCACATGGTCCTTAGAAGAGCTGACGAAGCAGATAATACTGTTCCAATATTTACGAGGGAGGTGGTGAAACAAACGTGGAGAGGTTAAGGGAGATGAATACAATAATACTGCAAGGTTTGATTGATATGGAAACAAGGTGTTCTAATTCTTTAGCCATCATGTTTTCATATTATTTTAGGTGTTTACTATATTGTGTTGTCTCAAGTGTAAAAACATCATGAAACCAAAGAATTTTCAAGTACTGTAGCATAGAATTCTGGAAACATCCAGTTTCTGTTCTATGATGGGACTGAACAACCATGCACGAGTCCCAGAGGGCAGAGTAAGGAAAAGGACTAGAGAGGACACAGTGTTTTGCCCAGGGGACAGGAGAAGCCCATCCCCGCCTGATAAGGGGGATGCGCCCCCCTGGACCCCCACGCTCGCCGGTGGTGGCGCTCACCTGGCTGCTCTGTCGCGCACCGGCCGCCCTGGTTCTGGCCTGGAGTGCCCCCTGCTCTGAATCTGCACGGGCTCTCTCTCTCTCCCCGCTTTCGGGCTATAATTCATCACAGCCTGCTGCCTTGTCAATCTCCAAATAGATCTAATTGTCTAGTTATCTGCTCTGGCATAATCATAAAGCCTTTTAGCCTTTCACGCTGCCCCCAGGAAAATGGATTTCAGCTTCCAGAACACGACCTTCGGCTCTTCTTTCCTACATGGAGGGCCAAGCACTCACCCGGCTTTGGCTGGTGTCCTCCGTCCCCGGTCCCCCACGCCCTCTGTCACCTGGCCACACTAGCTACCCTTAGTGAGCATGGGTCTTGGTTCACAGGGTGACACCACACGCCTCCCAGGTCTGGCCCACACAGCTCTGGTGACCTCTCTCCTTTCCGGGATGTGCAATGACCTGTTTGCTTTTCTGAGTGACGTGTGCCTCCTGCACATAGTCCTCTCAGTAGCATTCAGCATCCTCCTGCCCCCACCTCCGATCTTTCCCTATAAGCTTGCCTCAGACACGCTCTAGCATCACACTCCATAAAATGTGTGATTTACGTTCTCCCCTTCATTGAAGCTTTGGCTTTTAACTCCTCACCCAGTGAAGATGTGCCTGCTGCTCCCCACCCTCCCTGCCCCTTCCAGGCATGCTCTGCGTGCCAACACCCAAGGCAAACTGTTTGTCCATCCTTGGACTCGCCACACACACACACACACATACACACACACACACACCTGCCAAAGGAAGCCTCTCACGCTTGTAAGGCTGTGTGTTCACGTCTGTGGAACTCATGCCTCCCCTTTTTGATTTTTCTTAGGAACTCAACCTATAAAGAATGAGCAAAACCAACCTACCCCTCATCCCACCTCCAGTGCACAGAGCGGCGGCGCGCACCTGGGACACATCCCTCTTTACAAGGAGCAAATCAGCGTCGTCACTGTCACCACCACCCATCATCAGCCTCCTCATCGCCTTTATGATCAGTATGGTTTATACCACGCAATTCTAGTCAGATACATAGTCCTACAAAATTGCACATATTTCCCCAAATAATGATAAATATCAAATCATTTCTAAGTTTAAGACCTTCTGCAAGGACAAGATTTACAGAAACGTGAGCACTTCAGGCTGTGGGCAGGCAGACTCAGCAAGCATTATGGAATTAATCTGCTCTGCGTTCCTGCTCCAAGGACGCCCTTCCTTGCCCTGCCCTGCCGGTGAGCAATGCCTTCTGCTCAGCTACATCGCACCCTTCACTCTGCCCCAGTTACTCATCCGACTGATGGTGTGAGGTGGCCACGACGCCTCCCCTCCCAGAAGCCACCTCTCCACGGGACCCTGACATACTGCTCCCCTTTCTGCTCAGTCAATTCATCTGCAAAGAAGAAGGTGACTATCACCATTTCTTTTCCTTGGCAGAGAATGAACACTGAAAATGATGCTGGCACCTCTTTGCCACTCACTCCCATTTTCCTTGAAATGTATTTTGCATGTATGAAGTTGCTTTGTGAAGAATTTGGGAGATCATTCACTAGTTACCCCAAACAGTCCCTGTGCACCTTGCAGCCCCTGCTCCCCCTTCCTCTTGGCTTCTAACTGAAGATTTTTAATGGCTGGGTTTATATTTTGTTTCCATTTTATTTTGATTCTGGCATATTGGAATCCTCTTAAGCAAAAGGGAAAGCTTTTAATTTAGCTATGAGGTAGCCTCTCCGTGGGAGGTAAGGTTAGGTAATTGTGTCTGGGGGCAAACGGGTTTCACGGTCAGCTCGACAGTAACTTCTGCAGACTCTGCCCACGGTGGTGACACCGGTGAAGTCATCCACTCTGGTTTTACCTTTCCAACCAGCTTGCACATTCTTGGGGCATAAAGGGAGGTCCTTCATGTAATTTCTGTTTTTTTTTTTTAAGTCTGGTATAACCCCTCAACACTAAAAATTCTGTTCGGATGAGATAGCAACCATTGATTAGGAAGAGTTCTGATGACGTTCGTCCATGTGCCACTGTCAGTGGTAGGCGGGGGTGGACTGGCAGTGAGGAAGGAGTCCAGGTGTGGGAAAGAAGGTAGTTGTAGAGAATTTACAGCACAACAGACCTGGCTGAGGGTTGGCAGGCTTTGTGTAGACCACAGACGGTGACCCGAGCCCCTCCCTGCCTCTGCAGACTGCTCCCCCGCCACTGTCCAGAAGGCATTTTGCCCAGATGAGCTTTATCTCAAACACTGTGCGTCCATTCCCACCACTCACAAACACACACGTGGCACTGTGTACTCCAAGGGCCTTGATTTTCAGTTTGACTGGAGCACATCCACCTGCCGCCCTGTTGTGGCCTATCTCCAGTGGAAACCATTAGCTGTGCATTTCTACTTGACCCCAGGAGACCCTCAGTAGCAACGGGTCCATGCCAGGCTGTACAGTGCAAGCCCTGACTTATACATGTTTACTTCTTGAGCATTCTTGTTGTTATCTGAGCCACGCCATCTCCGCCTCATGTCCCTGGGCACCTGCAGAGCTCTCTCGCCCATGCATCCTGGGGGGGCGGGGGCAGCGCTGTACATGGCCTCGTGCCTCCGTGCGTCCTTGGTGCCTTCCTTCCACCTCCCGCTCCAGAGCCCACCGCCTTCCACACCGTCTGTAGGGGTTCCCATGAAGTAAACGGCTCTTGTGAAACATCCATGTGCTAGATGGGCAGATCACCTTACTCCTTTCTCTGGGTCTTTCTCCTTTGCTGTGGGAGGGCTCCCTGGAGCTCGACTTACTGCTAAGGGATGGGAAGCAAAAAGTAGACGCATTCCTGTGGGAAGCCAGGCCCTCATGCCTACATCCTCATTTCCAACGAGGAACCCCCTTGTGACTGTCCCCATCTACAAACGGAGAAACTGGGGCTTGGACCGGCCGCAGAATACCCACCACCCACCCGGGTTGCCAGCCTCGTCTCTTCAATCTCAGCACCTGCTCGCGGCTCTCCGTCTCCCTGTGTGAATGTCCAGGCTGCCCTCGCGCAGGGCCGGCGGGGATGTGCTCGCTATTCCCGCGGGCAATACTCCCCCCCCCCCCACTTTGCTTCCCCATCGGACTTCTTTCAGTCAAGAGACCAGTTTTTCTTTCTACCAGGTAGAAGCCACCCGGGAGGGCTGCATTTAGAGACTGACAAGACATGTTTTCCATTAAGTAAAGCTGACTGAACTCATCTTCGGGAAAGGCATTTCTTTCCAACTCAGTAGCAACACCCATTTTTCTGTAGTTCCTGCACAGGATCATAAAGAGGGAGGGAATCCATTTGTCTCCTACTTGAATCTGCAGGCAGAGAAGGAAGCCAACAGTGCCCTGCGAGACAGGCTTGTGAGACTGACTCCAGCTACCCCCGCTGGCCCGCACCCACACCCTCGCAAGGCAGAGCCGCCCTGCAGACGGAACACAGGCAGAGGGGTCTGCGCCGTCAGGGGAGACTGCATGAGCGATGGGAGGAAGGGCTGAGTCCACGCAGCCGCCCCCAGAGGAGGCAAGACGGAACCCTAGGGGTCCACAGACCTGAGACCAAATGCATGGTCCTAAGTGGTGGGTCTGTGGGCAGCTCTGTGGCAGTTGCCACATTTTCGAGGATCAATGACCCATGAAAGGCTCCGAATAAGGAGCCTTGCATCCGGAACCATGGAAGAGCACACCCCCCACCCCTACCACTAAGACAAATGCAAAACAAAATCCTGGAAACATATATTCTCATACAAGCTGGAGAAAATGCACAGGGAAGAATCAGGATTCTTGGATATTTATATTTTCTCCAATAACTCAGAGAGAAAGGAGGAGCGCGGGGTGCTCGCAGAAGTAATTATTTGTGCTGCCTCTCTGTTGGCAGGCAATCTTTTAAAAAGCCATTTGATGATCTCCCTGGCTAATAGTTTCCCTGGGTTAATTAATAGGTTAATTGATATTTTTCATTCTCTATCAAATTAAAGCTATCTCCCTAAAGAAAGTTGATTTGGTGTCCAGAAATGAATGGAACGCTTGTCTGTGACATCCCAAATCAGACAGCAGCCCTCTCGCTAACAGACTCAAAGACAAAAAGCTTCATCTCTCATTAAGCTGTTACATGCTTTTCTGCATGAACCATGTCAGAATCTGAGATAGTAATAAAAACAGATAACGACCATTCTCAGCTGTACTGAGAGTCTCCCAGATTCACATCTACAAAGCTTAGAGCTGCATTCCGGGATCCGGGGAACCCCGTTTTATCATTAATACCCTTAAAGAGGCATATCTCAAGACACATCTACCTTTTTTCCATGGAGGTGAAATTTAGATACAGTAAATACACAGAGCTTAAATATGCAGTTGAGTTGTGACAAATGCGTACACTTATTTGGGTGTATACAATCAAATGTATTAGGCAAATTAAGATACAGGAAATTTTCATCATGCCCCAAATTTCATGTTTCCCCTTCCAAGTCAGTTGCACCCACAGTCCCAAAAGGCTGTGGGATTTCCGGTTCTGACTTACGATCTTGACCTCTTTGTATACTGTATTAAAATAACATGCTTTTTTGTCTGGCTTCATCTGTCTGGCTGGGAGTCTCGGGTCTGTGACTCACCCTCCTTGCAGTGTGTGCAGGAAGAACAGTCTTCTTTCCTGCTCATGAATAGTTCACCATACGAACATACCACAGTTCATTTTTCCAGTGCCTTCTTGGAGGATATGTGGTTTCTTTCCAGTTTGGGGGTATTATGAATAGAACTGCTGTAAACATTCCTGTACAAAGTCTTTTTTTGTGGACTTAATGTTTTCACTGGCATTGGGTTAATACCTGGGACTACTGCAGTTGAGAACTACATACTTAGCTTTTTATGAAACTTTAAGACAGTTATCCGAAGAAGTCACACCTATCATACTCCTACCAACAGTGCAGGGGAGCACGTGTCCTTCCTTATCCTTGCCAACATTTGGGATTGATCTTTTTAATTATAGCCATATTCTAACAGGGTATGAAACAGCATCTCAACATGGTTTTCCCTGGCAGTTTCTGATGATGTCGAGCACCATTTTGTGTGCTTATTGGCCATTTATATATCTTTTTCTGTGAAGTGCCTATTCAAATCTCTTGTTCATTTTGAATTATTCATTCGTTGGCATTTATATATATTGTGGATACAAGTCTTTTGTTAGATATATGGAACTGAATATGTATTTTTTAACCTGTTACTGAACTATTCATTTTCTTAACAATGCCTCAATGAGCAGAAATTTTTATTTTGATGAAGTCCAATTGATCAATTCTTTATGGCTGGTGGGTTATGGGGTCTTTACCAACAACAAAGTTATGGTATTTCCCAATATTTTCTTCTAGATGCTTCATCATGTTACCTTTTATGGTTAGGAATGTGGTCCATCTGAAACAGATTGTTGTTTATGAGGGTGGTAGGGGTTGAAGCTCATTTTTTTCCTCATAATTTTATCCAGACCTTCTCACCTTATCCAAAATCAGTTGGTTGTAAATGTGCACGTCTAATTCTGGACTCTCCACAAGTAGTTTCCACTGAATATTTGCTTTTCCTGATGTTAATACTACATTCTATTGCTGGACCTTTATAGTAAATCTTGAAAACAGGTGGTGCAAATCTAAAATTTGTACTTTTTTTTTTGCAAGTTTGCTTCAGCTATTCTAGGTCCTTGGAACTCCCATGTCAGTTTCAGAACCAACTTGTCAATTTCTATGACCTGGTTGGAATTCTCAGTGAACTTGTATGAAACCCATAAGTCAAATTGGAGAGAACTGATATTTTAACTTTATTGACTCTCCTCATTTATGTAAGTTGTCTCTATTATTATATATTGAGTTTTCTATTTTATTTTTTCTATGTTATCTCCATCTTTCTACTTACTTGGGGTTCATTTTGTACTTCTCTTTTTAATTTCTTGAAGGAGATCTCAATAACCGATTTTTTCCTAATACAAACCCTTTTATCCTTTTTTCCTAATACAAACCTTAAATTTATCATTTTCCCACCAAGCACTACTTTAGTTACATACTGAAAGCTATGATAGATGTGTTTTTATTGTCATTTAGCTTAAAATATTTAACTCACCCCTGTACTTTCTTTGACCCATGGATTCAGAGAATATTGTTTATATTTTAAACAATATGTACTTTTTTCTAAATATCTTACTGCTTTTGATTTCTAATTTAATTGTCTTGTGGTCTAAAAATGTACTCTGCAATATTTAATGTTTTGTTTTTTTAGACAATGCATGATGCCTCCACACAATGTGAGTCCTACTTATAATTCAAAAGAATGTATATTCTATGGTTATTTGGCTATGTTCTATAAATATCAATTAGATCAAGATGACTAAAAATGTACTTTAAATCTAGATGTTTACTGAAATTAAGCCTAGTTGTTCTATCATTACTGAGAGAAGGATGCTAAAACCTCCAACAATTTGTGTATTTCAAAGCTTCATGTATTTCAAAGCTTTGTTACTAAGTGCATACATGTTTATTATTTTTACGCCTTTCTGATATGTTGACAATTTTATTATCAAATAATGTGTTTGTCTTCAACAATATTCCTCGTCTTGAGGTCTACTTTGTCTGATATTAATAGACAGAGCCACTTCTTTATGTTTACTCTTTTCATAGTATATCTTTTACCATTCTTCCTTGTTCAACCTATTAAAGTGAATCTCTGGTGGATAGTACACAGTTAAGTTTTGATTTTGAAAATCCACCATGATACTGTTTGTCTTAAAAAATTTTTTTGAAGTATGCATACAATATTTTGAAGTTGACATACAATATTATGTTAGTTTCAGGTGTACAACAATGATTCATTATAGACCTTATGTAATGCTAAGTATAGTTAGCATCTGTAACCATACATTACTACAGTATTACTGACTATATTCCCTATGCTGTAATTTTCATCCCTGTGATTTTGTTATTTTGTAATTGGAAGTTTGTACCTCTTTATCCCCTTTACCTAAAAGATATAATGTCTAACTTTTAATTAGAGTGTTTAACACATTTTCATTTAAAGTAATTAATGACAAGTTTAATTTTTAAGTTTACCATGTTGGTATTTCTATGTGTTCTGTTTACTCTTTGTTTCTCTGTTCTTTTTCTATTTTCCTAGGAGTTGATAAAATATTTTTAATATTCCATTTTTAATGCCCTAAGTGGGTTTTTAGGTATGCCACTTTGTATTATTATTTTTGTTTGTTCCACTAGGGATTACAATGTGCATCCTTATATCACCATATTCTATATAAAGTCAATATCATGCCAATTCACATAAACTTAAGACATTTATGGTAACTTAAGTCCATATCCTTTATGCCATTATTTTCATACATTTTATAGTCAGTTATCTTTCAAAGAAATCAGAAGAGAAAACACACAATATTTTATATTTACTCATATATTTACTATTTCTGGTATTCTTCATGTCATCCTGCAAATAAAATTTCTGGTCTCATTCCCCTAGAACCTGAAAATTTCCTGCAACATTATCATGTAGTGTAGGTTTACTGGCTCTTAATTCTATTTTCACTTATCTGAAAATGTCTCTATTTTGTCCTCAGTGTAGAAGGATGTTTTGCTTGATATAGAATTCAGGGTTATGAAGATTTTTTTTTTAATTTCAACACTCTAAAATGTTATTCTATCATCTTCTGGAAAACAAGTGACTGTTAATTGGATCATTACTTTCCTATATATAATGTGTCTTTCCCCTCTAATTGCTTTGAAGATTTCTATCTTAGATGTTCAGTAATTTGGTCATTGTGTATAGGATTGGTTCTTTAACTTCTTAAATCAGTATTTAAATTTTTTTCACAAAACATAGGAAAATGTAAGTCATTATTTTAAAAATAATTTTTTTCTCTCATGTCTTTTTGGGATTCAAATTACATGTACTTTGACCACTTGGATAGTGTCTTACTCTTCACTGAAGCACAGTTATTATGTTTTTCACCTTCTATGTCTTTTCTTCAGGTTGGAAAATGCTATTGTTTTGCCTTCAAATTAATTAGCATTTCTTCTGTCACTCTTAATCTGTTATTAAGTCCACTCACTGAATTTTTACTTCACGTATTATGTTTTCAGTTCCAAAAAATGTTTATACTTTTATTTCCTCTGTTGCAGTTCTCCCTTTGTTCACTCATTATGACCATGTTTTCCTTTAATTTATTGAAAATATTTATAACTGCTTTAAAGTCTTTGTCTGAAAATTCCAAGCTCAGTGTCATCTCATGGCTTGTTTCTATTGACTGATGTGTTCCTTGATCATGGGTCATATATTTGTGTTTCTTTTCAATTTTATTAAATGTTTCAAAATTGTTATGTGGATACTGTGGGTGAATAGCTTCTTCTTAACTAATAAGTAGGTTGAGTTTTATGTGACAGCAGGGAAATTACTAAGAGATCTTTCTGGTCATACCTGGTTTGATATTTTCTTTTTTTGATGTGAACTTAGTCCATGGTGAGGCCCTCATTCCAGGGTATGACTTTTATTTCTAAGGCATAGACTTTCTGAGGTTTCATATGAAGCTTGTGATGCTCACTGAGGTTTGTCCATTCTGGCTGGGCTGGAGCTCCAAAGCCCCCAGCAGTGCCTGACCTCTCATATGTTCACTCATTCCAGCCCTGCAGGAGTGAGATCACTGCTACTTCATATGCATGGGCATGCCAGCCTTCAGCCAAGAGCCTATGGCAAAGCCTTACCAAGACATCTGGCAATTCCTCTAGCTTCCTCTTCTCTGGCACTGTGCTCCATAAATCCCAACCGCTTCTTAGCTGAAAATTCAAGTCTCCTCCTCCTCAGGGTGTTCTGCTGAAAGTCACTTTCCTGCCTCTCTGCAGGGAACTCCAGGCAGAGAGCTGGGCAGTCATGAACCTCACCCCATATGCTTTCTTCTTCCTGGGGATCCTGGCTCTGGGCTGTCTGTTCTCCAACACCTTAGAAAGCTGCTTCACACACTTAACCATTTTTATAGTTGTTTATGTCAGGAGGGAATGTTTGGTGCCAACTATCCTCTCAGAGCTAGAAGGAAAGTTCACTGGCTGCTTTTATGCATAGTCCAGGTGAATATATATGTGTGCCCACATGCCTAGTAAGGCCAGCATTATTAGAGATTAAGTACCACAAAATCAGTAGTCAGCCTAGTCTCTGCTTCACACTATTAGTTATCAATGGAGCACTATGGGTGTATGCAGAACTTCACAAAACCTGAGCAAAGTCAAGGTGCCTGCTCCAGGGTGCTCACATGTTTGTATCAGACAAGTCAGAAAGAATCAGTGGCAAAGCTGGATAAGTTTTCAAAGGCTTCAATTTGGAGGTGGTGCAGGAATTACGGGCCCCATGCTGATTCACAGAACTTTTCAGAGGGAAATGGCGACAGATTCCAAGGGATGAGACGCAAACGCTGAAAAGTCAAGAGTGACTTCTGAATCTTTGAAGAGCTGCTTTCTTCCCTTTTCAAGTTAAAAGAGGCCAAGTAATCAAGCACAAAGAATGTAATGAACACCTATTAGGGACTTGTTTCTTTTTAAGTTCTGGAAGATAAATAGTATGGGCTGTGTCGGGGGGGAGGGGCAAGGGAGGTTCTACTGCTAAGTTAGAAATGAGACGAGGAACTCCTCTCTTTAGTTTGAGATAAGACTTTTTCAGGCAGACTTTTTTTTAACTTAAAACCTAACATGAGAGGTAGGTTAAACTACATGTTTCCTTTTGGGGAAAAAGAAGTAGACTATGCAATAATCAAGCCAGTAGTATGACATTGAGTCAAAAAGTAACAGAATGTTGAGGAGGAATGAATTAGTGGATATGAGGATGACTGAGGAAGGCTTTCTGGAGTAGATGGAGTAGAGTGGGATCTTTAAGAATATTGACGATCTGGATAAAATAGGGAATGGTATTAGTTACTCCACTATTAATTACATTTTAAAGGAAAATATAATTATGAATATATATTTTTCCAGTGGACAAAAAGACAATTTTTATGTATACAAGCTCATTGAATTACCTGCTATTCCATTTGCTTTGAGCCCCAGAATGTGCTTAAATTACAAAGAAGGGGTTTTAAACCATATCTCTATCAGTGAAACTTCTCAGTGTTCTAGCAACAAATCAAGCGATGACCTGAGAATGAGCTAGCAAGCTGCTCTTAGCCTGAATTCTTTAAAGTCACAGTATTTCACCCTGAAGTGTACTGGTCCATGTGCAGTACAGCATGGACATACCAAATAAATGACACCAATTCAAGGTGGAAACGTTGCATATTTCAAATGAATCAAATGGCCAAACCTCACTGTCCATTATGCATAAAATCCACTGAAAGCAATTAAACAACTGTCATTGCTGACTCGTTAATAAGGAAACATTGAAATAATTATTCTACAAATGAGCAGGACTTGATGGAATGGCGTTAGTCCCTAAAGAAATCAGGTGGAGAATGGAATATGAGTATCAGGTAATATCCCTTTCCCACGTGGCTAGATGCTGAATCTTGGAACACAGAGGAACATTTGTAGGAAATGTCAAACAATAAACATTAGGGACCTGGGATTTGGATAGCTCTCACTTATGCTACAATACACACGACTTGACAAGGGATAGATGTTTCTAATATTCTAGCAATTATTTCACTTCACACCATCTTGCCTGTGGGAGGCATGGGATAGAAGCTGGAGATTTTAGTGGTCGTTTTCTATTACAGTTCTTAACATAGAAGGAAATGTCATCCGAAGGCAAACACCTGTGGATTGTATTCAGAGGAAATCAGCGTGCAGTTAGGCAGAGCTGGCCAGTCAAATAAAGAGTAGATCATTTCATCCCCGCTGCTTGATGTATGAAATGAATGCCTTCTAAAGGGTAGCATTCAGTGGTAAAAATAAGAGTCTATGTAGGGAGTATCTTAAAATATTACTAGAATTACATCATGAGACATAAACTCAGCTAAATATAGAGATGAAAATATCAAAGAGCTGATATTTTTCCTTCTAAAATCTACAAGATAAATCAACACTAAGTGGAGTTCTGGAATATTTCACACCACAGCAAAATGTATATATAGAGAAGAAATGAAGAACTATGACATAACATAAGAAAGGCAGGTTTTTTTGGGGGTAGCTTTGTCGTTTCTGTTGAAAATACGGGGCCTCAATCCCATCTGGGAAATCAGATGCTCTCTAGGGGAATGTAACCGGTCTGGGAGAGAACAGCTCAAGCTCGGCGCTGTGAGAGGGTGGATTCGAGCATCCTTCCTGGGACTAAGGAGACGAACAGGCTCCGGCTGACCACCGCCTCCAAGTAAAGAAACTCACTTATAACATTCTTCACAACTTCTTAGCAAAGACCTGGCTAGACCTCCTGCCCTTTGCCAGCCTGGTCATCCAGGAAAATTCACAGCACATCTTACCTTTTAAATGTTACCCATAGTAGCTTTCAACAATGACAATAAGGGATAAAAATTTGCATTGCTTGAATCAAACAAATAAATTGAGCGAGGTGATCTATATTTGAATTCTGATCTGCCGTTCGCTAAAACAAGGCATTGGGGAAACCCTTCAATACTTTTGGGCTTCAGGTTTTTAGAGAGGATGGTAGCATTTGTCCTGCATACTTTAAAGGATTTTTAAAAGAATCGGGAAGAGGGAAAAACAGCACACATGAAGTGAAATGCCCAAGATACTGAAAGCACAGAGGAGGAACCTGTATACATAGAAGTGTGAATAGAACTACAGTACAGTGGCTCGCAGCACAGATTCCGAGCCAGCGTGCCTGGGTTCAAAACCCGGCCGTGTGGCGCAGCAGCCAGGGGCGGCGGGCCCCATGCTTTGTTCTGGTCTGTCCACCTAAGTCATGACAATAATAGTAGTGGGACCACCTTATTAGGCTGACGTCAGGCTCAGCTCAGGTGCTCCACCCTGACTCAGTTAGGGCTTAATAAATGTCAGTCAGTTATTGCTATTGTCAACTCCTCTGTCCTCTATTTAATTCAGGAGAGAAAGTTTACACCTCCTTTGAACTGTTAAGGTTTCAGGGTAAATCATGCTTTTTAACACACGTCAGTAGTCAATAGCATTTCAGAATTCAGGATTCAGATCTGAGGAAAAGCGTGCGCATCTTCATATTTGATAAGACATGTTCTTGGGCTCAGCTGTCAAGCACAACCCGAACACGGTAACAGAGCAAATGAAAATGTTATTTATAATTCCAAATATCAAACTGTTCCCCACAGTGACAAGATCAATATTGCAACTCAGAGTCTCTCCCTCCCTGACAGATGGTGCTATTAAAAATACCAAATAACACATCTCAGCAATGAGGGAAAGGCTCCCCCAGACATCGACAGCATCCTCGTGAAGTTTCTCCTTCCATGTGGAAGGGAAAGGCCATTGAGAATGTCTGGGATCCTCTCGGGCCTGAGCTTCTAAAGGGGGGCACTCATGAGTTCCCCCACTAGCAGGGCCCCTCGGACGAGCCCTCATTCCCCTCGCCCGCCGCGCTCTCTGCTTCAATGGCAACGTCTCTGGTCGGCTCCCGCCTGTCATGGAACTAGGAGCCCCAGGGCCGTCTTAAACCTGGATATGATGTCTCTTTCCTACAAAGTATTATTTCGGGGCATATTGAGTTATCATCTCCTATGGATCCAGTGCTTTCATTTCTCTTTTTCCTTGAATGGGGGCGGAGTCCCTGCGTGCAGGAGCCCTGGGGTGCCCTGGGGCTGGGGCTGCACCGACCCCTGCTGCACGGCGGCCGCAGTCCACAGAGGAGACTGGAGATGGGGCTGCAGGAAAACAGGGGTCTGTCTGAGCCTGGTAGGGACTGAGCGGAAGAGGCTGAGCCCAGAACCTGGCAGTAAACTGGGTCCCAGGTGAGGTCAGGAGGTGCCCGGGCGCCTGGCTGCAGCCCCTGTCCGAGCCCAGTGGGACCTGATGCCTGCAGCGTGATGTGGACCTGGGTGACCCAGACCACCTAAGGCCGACATGCATACCCACATTTGGAATTTGATTTTTTGAAGTTTTCTTCTCAAGAGTTGAACTGACCACTGAAAACTGGTGACAGTGGCTACCATGAAGTGGTTGGGTTAATTTTCCTCTTAAAAAAAAAAAAAAAAGTGGACTCGGAGAGCCAGCCATGTGTAGGGCAGGTTTAAAAAGCTGTGGGAAGAACCACTGCCCTGAGACGAGCCCGCCCCTGACTCCCGGCTGCCATCTGACATTCTGCCGCCAGCTTGAGACACAGATGTGAGTTGGGGAAAACCACGGTGCTGCCCCTTCCTCACTCCCTCCCCGCAGTAATGCTGTAAGTCACCGCCAGTCACGTGAGCCTTTATGGGATACGTGCAGGTTGCAAGGAGAGGAAAGTGGATGACAGCAGACGGGCCAAGGTGCTCTCCAGGGAGGGGGAGATGCTCTGTCCCCTTATTATGGGTGTGAAGGCTTTCCAGCTGCCCTGCCTAGGGCCTCTGTGCACGGGTGAGAAAATGACGAGGAAGAGAAGGCAAGGTGTCAGTGACGCCAGCCACTCCGAAGTCGTCCCCAGCGTGGGTGTTGTGGAATCACCGTGGCCCAGGAGCTTCTGCCCTTTGCGTGGGGGCTGCTGGCTTTCGCCAATCCAGATAAAGGGCAGATAAGCCAGCATGTGGCGATGGCTGATCACCATTCAGAGTAATGGCTTAGTGGGAAAGAAAGGACAGCGTCTTCCTCCAAACCCCTCTGATCTTTGAAAAGAAGAAATGTGAATATTCCATTAAGGACTAAGAAATTCTCCTGGGAATTTAAACTACTTTGAGATGGTTGGTACAAATCTCAACTTCTGCTGCATAAAATTCTAAGGGGAATTGTTTCCTTTAACTGTCTGCCAACATATTTATATTGGAACCCAGAATATGGTGCCTAATACTGAACTTGCCGGGGAATCGCCGAGCTAACTCGGGCCGTGCAAAGGGCCCAGCACCTCATCCACGTGATATCTCAGCGGAACTTCACGGCAGCCCCAGGGGCCTCATCTCGTCAACAGAAAAATTGAATTTTGGGCAAGTTAGATGGCTTATGTAAGACTTCAACCAGTACATTTGGGAAACAGGATTCCAGCCCAGGTCTGTCTGAATCTCAAGAAGTCCTGCCTATCCACAGTGCCCAGTCTTCGTTGCCCCACCAAGGCCAGGCCAGCCGTCCCGGGGCCCTCACACGTGTCATCTGTAAAGCAAAGAGCCGGACTGTATACTCTGGAGTGCTGTGTGGTTCCCAATTACTAGTTTCTCTAGGCTTAAATGTGTCATTTGTTTTGACTCTGTCCGGCTTCCGAAATGCTCCTTTCCATAAACTGTTTCTAATTTCACCCTCTAGGAGCTGAAGGAGGAAAGGGGATCCATCTGGGAACTGCCCACCTGGGAACATCATTCTCCAGGGAACTGGCCCTGTTTCCTGCGTGGTGCGTGGGGGTTGACTTGGACGGTTTGTCTGTTTATGTACTTCTGTCTAAGGCCCTCGAGGGCAAGCCCAGAGGGGGGATCAGGACCCCCCAAAATAGAGGCTTGGAGTAAAATATACCGAGAAAAAGCCTGGCTTCCGGAAACTGCAAGTCCTCATCCTGACTGTGACAGGTGGGCGCTTAGTGAGTTAGAGACAGAGAAAGATGTTACAGGTCAACAGATGTCAGTGGAATTTTCTGTGAGGCACCAGCTCAGAGCTGGCTTTTTCTTTTTTTTACACGAGGGCAGAGTTTCACCCTTCCCGAGTCCAATCGCCTCCCACATCCGCAACCACAGATACTGCCCGGGGTCATTGCTGGGGGCGCCCGTCCGGCTGGCGAGGGAGCCAAGGTCAGCCCCTTCCCCGAACCACAGGCGCCCCCTCGGTCCCAGTGTCCCCCGTGTCCGGAAGCTCCTTCCTCTGCCTTAGCTCGTGGTTCCGTCACCCCGCAGGGCAGCTGGCACCCCGCCACCCACCACAGACGCTGATGGGTGACTGGACATAGGTGTTACGACCCTCATTCCCTGCTCAGCCCCTCACCAGACCAACCCCACGGGCCCCGGGAATTCAACTCATTCTTCTCTGAGGCTTTTCTGGAGTGATCCCCAACACACGGCATTTCTTGCTCTCTGTTTATGATGATGGTAACATCTGTTCTGCACACGCGTTCTTGGCACTGTTTTCTGGTTTTCTCAAATATGGTATTAGTTTGCTAGAGACACTGTAACAAAGTACCTTCAACAATGGAAAATTATCTTCTCAGTTCTGGAGACCGAAGTCCCACATGGTGTCAGCAGGGTTGCTGCCTTCTGAGGGCCCTGAGGGAGGCTGCCCAGGCCCCTCTCCTCGCTGCTGGGGGTGCCTGGGAATCTCTGGGGCTCCTCGGCTTCTAGAAGCATCACCCAGATCTTGGCCTCCGGCTTCACAGGACACTCTCCTTATACGTGTCTGTGTCCAAATTTCCCTTCTTTGTGAGGACACAGTCTTACTGGATCAGGAGCCCACTCGGCTGCCAGGTGACCTCACCTTAACCAATTCCATCTGCAAAGACCATATTTGCAAACATGGCCACATTCTGAAGGTGCTGGGCATTAAGACTGCAACTTGTGGATTTTGGGTGGACACAATTCAACCAATCACAAGTATGCTGAAACTCCCCGAGTATATAAGCTCCTTATCCACAGGTGCTGTGTTATCTAAATATTCTGTATCACAGCAGCTGATGAATAAATTATTACTGAACCAACACACAAATGAATGCTTCCGCAAGATTCCTTCCTTGGCAACTACATGTGATTTGTGACTACACCTGACTGCCATGTCTGCCAGCAAAGTGCTTCCCTCTGTATCTGGCTTTTCTCAAAAAAAAGCAGTTTCTGAATTCAGCTCCTCCGGCGTCCTCCAGTTCACGACTGGTAGGACCTACTTGGTCCGCAGATTCCTGCCTCTATTCATCAGCCCCATTCTCGCCCTTCTGAGTGAAGTGATGTTGACCATGTTTCTTTCTTCAGAACACAGGAACTGGCAATTACTTATTTCCGACCCTGGCAGGAAGCCCCGGAACCTGTGCCATGAGTGGTGAGGTGAGCCTGGGTGTCTCCTGAACTTAGAGTTTTACAGGTCCTGGCTGCTTCCAGCCCTCACGCCATCTCTTTCCATCTGCATTCCTTCTGTATCACATGTGATTTATCTCAGCCATTTTCTGCTGACTTCTGGCTTCCGCCCGCCTTCCTGATGCACAGCAGGCTTGAGCTACAAATGCAGGTACCGCTAGAGAAACAGATGTAGACAATGTGATCCGAGACGTGCAGGTGGACCACTGGGTGCCTGGATGAAAGGTCTTTACAGGATATGAAAGAACAAAAACTGGGTAATTATTGTCAAGTCACCCTGAATGCCAGACCAGTCTGGACATAATGCTCCGGTTCTGACGGTGCTTATCTCCTTTCCAGAGATGGGGGTCCTGACCCCCACCTGCTCAGTGGCTGGGCTTTTGCTGTGAGTGGGTGACCATTTCGCATCAGAAGACCACCTGCCTGAACTTCCAAGTGTGTCCACTCTTGACTCCGTGCCCGGCCCCTGTTACTCGCTGCCAGATCCCCTTGAGCCCTGGTTCTTCGCCTGCATGTGACCGTGCTTCCTCCCACCCGTGGAAGAGTGGGCTCGGCGGGGAGCATGTCGGTTGCGGTACCTGCCCCCCTTCACCTCTCCCCGCCGTGCCATCCCACCATCCTGCGCCGTGCTCTTAGGGGCTGTCTGGCTCCTGGCCTCCTTCCACTGGTCCAGAGGTTGGCATTTGCCCTTGGAGGGCCGCACAGTGGAGACCCCCCTGGTTAAGCCCGGGTGACCTTTATCTCACAGCAAACCTGCAGCTTCCTCTGTCCCTGTAAAGAAATGGAAGTCACGCTGTTGGCTGACGCCTCCCTAGTGGGTAGGTTAGGAGCATGGCTGCCTTCAAGGATGTCTCTTATCCTCGAAGGCCATGAACATGCTCAAATATTGGAAACTCATAAAGAAGCTTCTGACAAGCCTTCAGGGGCACACACGGGGGCAGTCCGCGGGGAGGGTAACTGCCTGGCGCCCTTAGGTTGAGATGAGTCACTGACACATTATCTGGCATCAGCGATTGGAAAACCATTGAGAAGAAGGGCCAGGTGGTCTTGGGTAAAGGCAAGAAAGAAGCAGAGGGGCACAGAGGGGATCTGGTGCCAGGGCTGTGTGTGAAGAAGGGCCGGGAGGCAGTGTGGAGAGGGCTCACCATGACAGGCACTGGAGTGGGGGGCACGGATTCAGAAGGGCCCCCACACGTTTGTCTCTGGAAACCCTGCCTGCACCTGTGCGTGCTGGTCTCCAGGGGCGCCTGCTGCGGAGTGCGCCCTCCCCCTTCTCCTCTCCCCTCTCAGGTGCAGGTCTTCCTAATGGTGGTTCCTGCTTTTCCGTGGAGGCAAAAGTCACCTTGTTCAAGGTCATGAGAGGCTCCTGCAGACTTGTGGGTTAACTGCCCGGCCCAGACTCCCAGCATGGGAAGTTTAAAAGTCACAGGAGCCAAAGCAAAGTCATTAATACATGAAACATTCAGGGAACTAGTTGTAAAATGTTATTGTCTATAAACATAAGACAAAATATGAATTTTTTTTTATCAGGTCACTAGTTAACAGCGGCTATATTGCTGGAACAGCCTGCGAACCGCCAGCCCTGCCGTGGGGGAGGCGCCGCACGGAAAGGGAGTGTGGCTTGGTGGGCGGGGAAGGAGCCGCACAGGGTCACAGGGCGGCTCTGCTCGAGTGAAGGGAGGGAGGACGAGAGATGGGTGGGAGGAAAAGAGGGGACAGCCCAGCGAGAAGACGCTCGGGACAGCCGAGATGGCCCCTTGAGGCCTGGGGTCCTCCACATCTCTGCTCTGAGGCCTCAGGTGGCTTTGCCCACACCCAGGTGCTGCATCTGTGAAACAGGTGTCCTTCTGGCACCGCTGTGAGATTTAAAGGGATACAGCAGAGAAAGTGCTGGGTGCACAGAAGGTGCTCAGTGACTGTCACCCGGGCCACTGTGAGCGCGCAGCAGTATGGAGCACAGCAGGTTACGAAGGTGACCAGAGATGACCAAGGATATACAGAGAGGGCTGGAGGCACCTTGCCCCTCCCCGGCTCCCACTGAGGGGGAGGACCTGCTTGGAGGAAACTTCCCTGCAGGATGGCTGATGTACATAATTTGGTGGTGCGGGACCGAAGGAGAGTTTGCCCTCAGCGCATGCTGCTTGATGTCACTGGAACTCCCTAATAAGCCGTGTCCTGCATCCGGGCTATTCAGAGGGCCGTACCAAACCAGTGAGTTAGGGCCCCAGTGACTTAGCCAGGGGAGAGCTGTGTGCAGTGGGTTCACTTGCATACTCGGGTCTCTAGACCCCAACAAACCTGTGACAGCGCCTGGGTGAGCCCCCCTTCCCCTGGCCTGTGCAGGCTCCTCTCGCACTGCTGCGGCCCCTGGCCTCCGCCCGCAGCCCGTCTGCTCGGGACCTCGGTCCGGCCCTCCTGCAGCTTCGCATCACCACTGCAGCTTGCCTGGCTCTGCCTTCCCTCTCCGTCCCCCTGAACCTGAGCGCCCGCATTGACAATATGCTGGAACCCAAGCTGCTGAGACGGGAGCCCGGCTCGGAGTGGGCCCAGCACCCCTTCCCCAGCAGCTGCAGCTGCCGGCTGCCTGCTGGGCGGGAGTGCTGCAGGCCTCTGCTTCCAGTCAGGGGGTTTGCCTGGTCCCCGAGCCAGGATGACTACTTCATACTGACTTCTCCCAGGGCTTCTGCTTCCTGATGCTCCCCCTGCCTCGGGCTGTCACCCCGCAGGGGTATTTGTCTGACCCCCGCCCAGCTTCAGTCCCGCACTTGCACCTTAGTGCTGACTGTCTGGGCTGCCGAGCAAGGTGAGGCCCCGAGGCCCTGGCGGTGCTCCCAGCATGCTCGAGCCACAGCCTGAGCGGGCACTGGCAGGTCTGCAGCCCGATGGCGAAATAACGCCTGTCTCCCCACTCACGACACTCCGTGCCCCTTGGCAATCTCTCATGCCACGGGGGAGGGCAGAGGCGACACACAGTGTCATGTTGCGATCACCATGGTCTGCACTGAGCCAGGGATGCTAAGGTCCTGAGCACAGGAGACCCCATCAAGAACTCATGGTGTTCCAGTGTATACTCAAGTTTGAGGCAGAGGAGAAAAAATAATGAATCGGCCTAATATGCAAGAATAATCCATCTGCAGAGGCTGTATTCAAATTTTTTCAAGATGTCTCCCAAATGTCAAAAGTAAATAATTGACAGTTATTGTGCGCTGGATTGAATGGGTGAGATAAAGTGTTTTTCTTAGAGTAGTGCAAAAAACGCACATCATCATTTTAAGCACTCACAGGTAGAAGCATTTGGATAGATTTTGATGTTCTGATCAACTTTGCTTTACTTCAGCTCTGCAGCTCTCAGAATAGTCTCTAGATCAGCACAGTGCCCGGCAGTTAGCATTCACGCAATACATGTCGCTGAGTGGCAAAAACGATGTGAGCCAGGAAATCTGTAAGGCCCTCTTATGGAGTCTTCGGAAAAGCCCAGCCCTGATCTACGTCCTTCAGTGAGGAGGACGGACGAGCCCGAGGGACTGGGACGGATGACAGAGAGCCCGGTGGCTCCCGTACATCGGACTCAGTTTGCTGGCCAACCTCCTCCATCAGTTTGAGCGCCCAGCCCCTCTGTTGTAAAATGAGGTGGTGGGACCAGAAGACACTCAAGGCCTGACAGGCTACTTCCAGGTTCACAGCTTGGGAAGAGTTCGCAGCTCGGGCCTGAAGACCTGGTGGGAATCTGCTGCGGGGATCCCTTCCTGAAGAGGAAGCCACGGCAGTGGGACAGAAAAGAGAAGGCAGATCCCACCTCCCGCGGCAGTTCTCCGAGGCTGATGGATCATCGCCTATTTTATCATTTCTACCTTCGTGAGCAGAGACGAATGGTTTTCTGGTCGGCATCCTTTGGCGAGCAAGCCTTCACCAGTGACCCACCGTATCTTGCTCCTCCTGCTTTCCTACAGAACCTTCCAGGTGTTCAGTACATGATACGAGCTCAGTATCTGTGTGCATGTACGTGTGTGTGTTAATAGTTGAAGATCTATCAGGTTGCTTGATCGACCTTATAACTCTCCAACTTCCCTTTATGACCTTCAATTCCCAAACCTTCAAGACTAATTTCTATAATGCTAAAATCTATTTGTAAAAATAGTGGAATGAAGCACTATTTCAAAGTAGTATGTCTTATTGTTAAAGATAATTTTAAGTGTGAATTCAAATTCTGCTTCTGATCCTAGTGAACTTACTTCAAATGAAGAGAAACAGATCTTTTTCCAGTTTCCATTTCTCTCTCCTCCTTTCAGCCTGCCAGACTGTCTGTTTTCTGGCATCATTTAAACTATGGAGGCACAAAATAACGACTCATTTTGAACAGAAGTTGCATCAACTACTTTTACTCCTAACTTAAAACGAAGGACATAGTACCTTCTGACATGTCTGCTTTACAGTGGCAACTAAGTAAGTAGCATTTGGAAGTGGTTTTATGAGTCACAGACGGGGCTTAAACTGTCAGTTTCTTAAACTATCCATTTGGCATCTTTCATAGGCACAAAAAATGACTCTAAATTGTTTTTAAAATAGAGTGTCAGATTCAGTCTGAAGTATTCACTGAGAATTACAGGGCTACCCAAAACAATTTGAGGATTATTGATCTGAAGATTCTGTTTGATTATTAATTCTATTAAGCTTGGGCTACTGAGTTTACAACTGTATCGCCTTTTAAACTTGCTGCTACTGGTTGGATAAGGAAAAATAATCCCTTATGATATTTCAAAATAGGGGGTTGTTCATTATTATTGATTCCTCGTCTACTTATTTTCCCCCTGAAATTTCTCAGCGGGTTACATATATTGTAACCATACTGAATGAGAGCCAGGGGGCAACCCAGGATAAAAGGCAGGCACAGAGCTGCTCACAGGGCTTCCAAGGTGGGCCTGTGGTCCATTCGAATAAATCACGGGGTTTCCACAGCCTGTTCACAATGATGGGGCCTGGCACTTTGTACTCGTGCAGTTTGGCATGAGAGCCCCACTCACACTCAGCCTCACGCCCCAGTGTCTCCTTCCGAAGTAGCCAAGAAAGGTCAGGAGGAAGCTGCCCAGGGCAGAGGGGGGCCTGGGGGCTGGTGCAGGAGGCAGGCATCTGGACTGGCACTTGGAATGGTGCTTTTGACTTCGTTTAGAATTGCGGTGAGACTGGGCAATATGAGCTCTCGCCTGCCCACATGTTCACGTGAACAGTGCAGTCTGGTGAGCCACCCCCGGAGCTGCACTGCACATCTCGGAGCCTGCTGCTCTGCAGAACTGAGCCCTCAGACTCCCCACCTAACAGCGACTCTCCACCTTCTCTCCTCAGCTTAAGGCCCCCATCTTTCCTCCTTCTCCGTTCTTCTCCTTTGCCTTCCTTGGAGGGCCCACCTCCTGAGAAACCCGAGGGGTAGCGTCGTGAGTCTGGGAAATGCATTCAATGGAAATGCATAGGTTGTGGTGTCTCTGTCACTCAACCGCTCTTAATAATTTCATTTGCATGAGAATAACAAATGCCCCCCAAATTTAAGGACCACTGGGACAAAAATTATAAGGGTGTTTTAAAACATTACTTGCAAATCAAAGCTAAAATATTCCTACCTCTGCAGAGAGAGGGTGGGCCAGGTCTGCTGGGAGATGTGGGGTTCTAACGGCCTGGGGAAGAATTTTATCTTTGAAGCCAGACAATCTTATTTTAAATCCTACCCCGGGTAACATTAGAGAAGTTAGTAAACATCACTGCTCCTTAAATATCGGTTTATTTATCCATAGAGTAAGTAAAATAAAACCTTCCCTACATGGTGTTAACAGGAGCTGTGACAACTAATGAGATTTTACACACACACGCACAGCCCGTCACATAGACTTTCAAACCAATAAAGTTTTTCTTTTCTTCCCAATTTTTTCTTAAAGGAGAAAACCATAATCAATATTCATTCTTTTGATTGCTGGGTAGAGGCTGTGACATTAAAATAGTAAAATTAAAAAGTCTGGAAACATGAAGAGAGTTTGGGTAACATATAATGCAGTACTACATTGTGAGAGAAGGTGTGGTCCAGAGAGGTCATGCTATTTGCTCAGAATTGTGGGCCTATTATACATGCGTATATGTAATATGAATATCACACATATATATGTATACTATATATTACATATACATATAGTCCAGGAAGGAAATGCTTATTTTCTCTTTTTTTGCAGACTACTTTGAGAAAACTGCATATAAGAATACATTTTTCTAAAAATCAAAAATGGATGATAGGTTTGAGTTATTGCTTCTTCATGATATGCTTACCCTGAAATCAAAATCTTTTTAAAACTGCTAACAATTAAGAACTGGGCATACATTGCAAAAGGCCTCATGTCATCAAATTTTGTTGTTGAGGTTAATTTCCTCTGGATATTACTAGGCATCTTTTTTGTAGTTGATTTATTTTGGTGAATTGTGAAATCTAACTCTATACACTAGAGACAGTTGTGATTTCCATTTTGAAAATACAAACTATTCAAGTTGTCAGGGCGAAACAAGAAATCTGGAAATGTTCATTTTCAGAGTATTATGTTGTTCAATGTACATGGCAAACTGTAAAAGTTAGGTCTTAATTTAATGTCATGTTTTACAAAAGGTGAAGCTTCTCAGTTGATTGGAGCAGCCTGGGGACCAATTCAGAAGCATTTTTAGAATTCACAGTTTCATCCAAGTTTGGTTATATTGTTACCTTGGGGCACAGAACTTAGCAGCATCACAGATACCCCCTTTTTCTAATCCTGACACCTGTCATGTGAATTTCACATCACATTTCCTTTAGCATCGTCTGTTTCTCTCCACCGTAAACACCATCGTGGCCCAAACAGCCTCCATTCCTGGCCTGGGCACTGAAGCGACCTGAGCTGCTCAGGCCCCTCCATGCTGCCTCCCTCCCAGGTGCTCTCCACTCTGAACGGGGGCTTTTCTATGCGCAGACGTGGTATGAGCCCCACCCTACTCCAACCCCAGCCCCTGTTGTGGGTTCCTGCTTCTCTTAGGATGCTTTTCATTCTTTACACACAGCACACAGGACATTTCAAGACCACACACATCTTGAGCACCTCCCTTCCTGGCAACACCCAGCCTGAACCCTCCCCCACAGGGCTTGGCCGCTTCTTTCTGCCTAGAGTTCTTCCACCTGACTCATCATGTTTACTCGTCTCCCAGACCCTGGTTTCAGCCTGGCCCGTGAGGGAAGTCTGTCTCATGGTCACGGTCATGGCCCTGACCAGCGTCACGCCTCTCTTTCAGCTTCAGGACCCTGGTCCCAGTGTTTATGCAGTTAATTGATTCTTATCTGTCTCTCTAACTATGTATCATTAATTCTGTGTATGCTCGCTATTGAATCCCTGGTTATTCAGCCCACAATTGATGCTCAAGAAACATCTGTAAAACAGATTAATGGATGAATGAACAATTGAATGAACCAGAACAGAAGAAAAGGCTTAATGATGAACACGTGTATGGAACCTAGGCTGGTCTAAGAATGACCGAGAAATACGGATACTCTGGCGGATTGATGGACAAGAGTGAGTGGGGGAAAACAGAGCTGGGCATTTAGGGCAGAATGCATGCTGTCACATGACCCGACACGGAGGCTCTCCTGCAAAGGTTTTCTACCTTTGTGGTCACCAAATTAGGCATAGCAAAGATTCTTATCTTCTTCTAACTAATTTAGGGAAAATTAAAATCTCAATTTGTCATGAATTAATATGCCTTTTTTAATAATACAAAAGACATATTTAAACAGGGGATGCTATCATATGACCATTATTTCTGAAAAGGGCTTGGCCTGCTTCCAACATTGTTCACCCATCCCTATTTTTAATTCAGGAGAGGTTAACAGCAAGTCTCAGATGCCTTGGCGTGGCTGGCTTCCCTGGAACTAAGAGTAGATTTGGAAATCTCAGAGTCGTGAAGTCATTTTCACAAGCATTTTAATGAAATTTTCAATATTTAAGCCACCTTTCTGTGATTTATTGTTAAAAAGACTAAGCCACTGAGTCATAGGCCTGAAAAGGTCATCGAACAGGCCGTTTAACAAAAGTAGTAACAGAAGAAAGAGAGGCTGGATGGGAAGGGGGGAGCCTGTGGGAAAAGCAGGAACCCGTTTCCATGCCAGACACCTGGCCAACGCTCTTCAAAGTGGAGTCTCAACTGAGACCTGGACATGCTGTCCTCACATATGAGTTGACCGGAAGACCGCTAACTCAAGACCAACTGCGGGATAAGAAAGAAAGCACTCCCATCCCAACAAAGAGCCCTGGGTCTCTAAAGCGCTAAAGGCAAGACTGCTCACACAAGCCTTCACGCCTGGCTCTGTAGGAAAGGACCCAGGCATTCCTCAGGACCTACCAACTCCAACTTTACAGTAGAAACCCAGCACACTAGTTCTCAGAACGCGCCGGACAGAAGGCCCACATGGAAGGCAGGTGAGCTCAGAGGCAGGCACCTGGCTGTCTGTAGTAAGACCCACAGAGTCGTAACAATTCCCAGAAGAATCAAAGAAGGCAACAAATCTGTTTGGTGTCCTTCGCTCAAGAAAAATAGGCAAGCAAATAATATTGTTTCGAAAGATTCTGGTGAACAGTTGCAATGTTAAACATAAAGCCCTTCGACTGGGAAGCTTTAGTTACCTGGAAAGTTCTTCCTCAAGAGTGTCTGATAACTGGGGTGCCCCCGTGCAGGTGGAGTGTGTGAGCACCGTCTCAGTTAAATCAGAGAATCCGAGAGGTACAGGAAGTGGAGAGCCCACACTGAGTCAGAATGAAAGTCTTTCGGAAATGTGTCTGTCAAGTTAGCTTAGTTAGTGGGTTTGGTGAACGGAATTTCATCTTTGGAGATAAAGAGCGCTACTGAGTCTGGTGGTCATTCTGAACTAGTGGCTTCATCACCCCGGCCTGGGGATAAAGGTCACCGAGGTGGCAGACAGTCGGCTTCACCATACACGAAGCTCAGAATGTGAGCTGACCCTTCCTTCCTCCTGCCGGCCAGCTTTCTTAGGACACTGCTTGAGTGAAAAGTCTTATGAAGTAAGATTTCAGAATAATCAAGATTTAGTACCAAAAATACTGCAAGATTCACAGTCCCCAAATATAGAGCCATCTGGGAACTCTATATATGTACATCTCTTTAATATGTGTATAGAGATGCAAATTTCTGAAGCCTCAAGTCAAATAATTCATTCACTAAATTCTAGAACGTGTTCTTTTTTGGACAGTCCTTTAATTTTGTCTCATCTGCTGGGAATTAGAGACAGCTACGTATATTTAAAGTACATATGTTTGCATTTTTAGCCCTGCTGTTTAATGGAAAAGTGATTTATAATGCTGGACTGGCAGAGACAGATTCTACGGTGGTGCAGTGGAGTGCTTCCAGATGAGCTGAAAGACGGTTTCTGAGCATGAATTATATGTCCGCATGTAAACAGGAAGACAAGGGAAATGATGAATCATTTTCTACCATCTCTTAGCGCAAAACTGCAGACTATATAATTTAAAATTTACTGCCAGCAATACCCATATGATGTGATCACACACAAAGAGCCTATCAACACATTAGGAGACAAAAGCTATATTAAGGTTTCCTGCAACCCAAAGAAGCCAATGAATGATTCACACTTTCCATGCATTAGGCCACCTAAAGTTGAATACCATACGTGGTACCCTTAATTCTGAAGAAGACAGGTAAGTTAGCTGAATAATTTGATTTAATATCCATATTCTATTTGGAAGATAAACTTGCCCTCTCGTGTCTCTTTGAAGGCAATCTGTAAGTCTGGGCAATTCAGGGTGACAGTAATTGCTGTAAGGCTCTGACTTGGGGGAGAAAGGAGGGAGGGCGCTCGGGGTGGGAGTTAGGAGAGCAGAGGCATTGCGATAATGGCACGTTCGGCCTCTCCTGCTCCCTTTGATGGGCAGTGCCAGGCTTCTCCAGGATCCCAAGTAACCCTCTACCCAAAGGTGGTGGTGCTATAAATCCTAGACTACCTTCAGCACACCAACCAGAGTAAATGGTTTTCTGTCGATGAAACTGGAAAACCCATGTTGGATGGATTTTAAATGGGAAGTGCTTCACCGTTTCTTGATTTATTTTGCTTCTCTTTTTATTAATTACAGTTAAGGTGTTCAGAGAAAGGAACTGTAATCCTCAGCAAGCCACCGCAGAGTTGGAATGGGTAACGAATCACACGGAACACCTTCCCCCGCGGCCTCAGAGCGGGACGGCCCAGCCTCAGAGCGGGACCGCCCAGCCGCGGAGAGGGGACGGGCTGCTTGCTCGCCCTTCCCTTGGGGGCATGTCCGGCTTTCTAGCTTCCGTCTTCTGAGCTGGGCAGAAGGAAATGGCAGCGAGGAAGGACTCGCTGCACCCCTGCCTGAGGCTGAAACGGCCTGCGGGAGTCTCTGAGCCCTCCGCCTTGGCCCCTGCCCTGCACCCCTGCTGCCCCTGCCCGGGCCCGGGGGCGGGGTATGACCTCCCTCCACAGAAACGGGCCCTCCCGCATCCCTTCCACATCTCTATCTTATGATTTTTATATGGCAGCACAACTGACTCTACCTTCTGAAATAAGAGTGATTATCTGTGGCTTTTCACAGAGGACTTTTGTAGGCGCTCAGCAGTGAGATGTGTGGGTGTCAGAAGCTGCAGGCAGAGGGTCCGGCAGCACGTGAGGGGGAGGAATGCCCAGGGGCCCCTTCAGCATCGCTCCCTAGACCTTCTCTTCTGTGTGTCCCCGGGGGCCCCTGGTGCCCAGCAGCATTGTCTTCTGCCACGCAGTCCTCTGAAATACACTGGTGGCCGGCCCGGTGTGTCCTTACAGGACCTCATAACTGCTGTGTTTCCAACAGGGGGAGGGAAAAAGAGTTCCCTCAAAATGCTTCTGTTTCTGTTGCCCCTTAAAAAAGCAGAAGGTATCTACGTATGAGATAGATCTATTTTGTCGTTTTATTGGCCCATTGATCAGCTGAAGCTAATACTCAGAAAAACCTCTCTGAGGGTGCTCGCCCTCCACGTCCCTGGCTGTGGGCACCTCGCCAATCCACGAGCCCAGGAAACCAGAGAAGACGAAGGTGCTACAGCTTCCTTCCAAAGGGCAAGCGAACCATCCGAGGGTCTTGTTACAGGGGGACTCCAACTCCACTGGCCTGGGGTGCAGGCGGTCATGCCAGGTTTCTGAAAGGCTGTCAGATGATGCAGGATGCTGGCCCACAGACCACACTCACAGCCACACGGATCTAAGACAAAACAAGGAAAGTCCATGTCCCCAGAGGCGCTCTCACGCCGCTGGGGCGACGGCCCCCTGACCTGAGGGGCAGAGCTCCTCTGGCTTCGGAGAAGCCATACTGGTATCCATCTGTTCGGTTTGACCTCTAAAACCAGCCACACAGCCCAGAGCTTCACAACCCTCTCATTTCTACAAGTTTCCTCATCCCTTGTCCAACGTGAAGGCCACTGATGGGGTTAACGCTTTTTAAGCTGCTTCTGTATGCCAAGAACCTTACAACACTGTGAGAAACACACCTCACCCCTTCACAGAGACAGAAACAAAGCTCCAGTAATTTGCTGACAATGTCGATCAGAAGTGGAAGTGTGGGCATCTGAACCTGGGCGTGTTTGACTCAAAAAGCCTGTATCCTTTACACACCGAGGGCCATTTATTCCTTTGATTATTCACAATTTTTTGCGTTGACATCTCTGCTGGCTCCCCATGATGTGCCAGGCACTGGGCAGGGCTGGTTAATACTCTATAGAAAAGCCCTCAGAAGTCATGAGTATCCATGAGCATATGAAGTCTCTCAGCGGAGGCCCTACATCAAGAGCACATTCCTCAAATCTCCATTTCAAACAGTCTGATGTAAAATAGATGCTGGCTTAAGGCTTTGGTGGATAAAGTGGGTTGCTGGAATTTTCAGAAGGCCTTTGGTCCCGAAATCCCTGTCATTTAGAACCTAAACACATATTTGAAATGTGGTAAGTGCGCTGAGAGCTTCTGGGGCCGTGTCACCATTTCAAATAAAGAGCAACTCTGTTCCCTGGTGGTGGTGGCTTCTGGAAAGCTTTGAGCATGTCCAGCCACCGGTCCTTGGGGGGATCATCTTTGCTGACAACTGCCACCTAGAGGCATGATTTAGTTGCAGGATAGGAAGAAGCCGACCACCCTCAGCCCGTCTTCAGGCGTGCAGCCCGGGGGAACCGCTTCCTTCTGGGCGGGGAGCCCAGTCCTGGATGTGGATGCCCGCGGCCTGTCTCTGTCACCCGGCCCTGCCTGTGCCCATCCTCTATTACCTGCTGCTGACGGCACCATCCCTCAGTGCCCAAGGGTCCAGGGCAGCCTCTCCAGGCAAAATGGAGCCTTCAGACTGGAGGGGAGGGTGTGGAGGGTCACAACCAAATTTCCTAAAGTGCCACACAGAACACACCACCGATGGAGATGAACAGACCGTGGGGGGGAGCGCATCCTAAAAGGCCTCAAGACAAGGCGGTCTCACCCCTCTGCATGGGTGCTGAGGAGGGCAGGGGCCAGCTGCAGGGTTCACGGGTCTCCACGGCAGACCTGGAGAAAGAGGCGCGGGGCTGCAGCTGTGCAGACGTGGCAATTGGCCGCGCAGAGAGCCAGGTCACAGCAGACCCACCCTCCTCCTGCTTACGTTGGTGGAGAAAAGGACAAAAGTCAGGTCCTGGAACTACCCAACATGGAGCCTAAGGGAAAACCATAAACATACTTTTCTGCCCATATTTTGGGGAAGAGCGGCAGAAACGTCACAGGCCAACACATGGTGTTTAAGGGGCAGGGCTCCCTCTGGCTGATGCCAGAGCCGTGCAGACGTGGGATTCCAGGGGGACTCTTTCCCCCACACGCCCTTCCTGAGTAGGGTCTGGGTGCTGGCAGGATGCTTCCCCAGCCGTCTGCCCTGGCCCCTCTTGTACTGAGGGACAGCCCTCCCCAGAGAAGGCAGTCGCTGTTTCTGGGTGGGAGAGACAGGGGCTGGCTTGCCTGGGACCCTGCTTCCCTCGGACGACATGGGTCCCAGGAGATGAGGCTCTACCTGGGCGTCTGGGGACCCCAGAGTGTGTCCCCCAGCTCCTCGGGCTTCTGCGGCCGTCTGTGGATCCAAGGTCGGGCAATGCCCTGCTTCATCTCTGGGCCCCACAATTTACCAGCTGTGAGACACTCTTGGTCTGTCTGTCTGGAAGCCGCAAGGATTAACATCTACCACACAAACCATGTGGGAGACTGCACGGCGTGCCCCACTGTGCGTGTGAGACGGCACCCCTGTGCAGCCCTCGCCCCTCGTGGGCCGGCCCTCTCTTTCTAGGCACTCGGGCGGCCTTCTGTCTCTCGCAGATTAGGAGCCGGGCCTCCCTGGGCAGATCCCTGATCCTCAGGTCCTCCTCCCCAGCCCAGGACCCTCTCCCTGGAGCAGGGCTGGCTGGGGCTGAGGGAACCTAATAGGCCAGCTCCTGTGGAGTGTGTTTTGCTGTGTGTCCAGTTGCCAGGCAGCCAGGGTCACATCATGAAAATAACTACCCCTACTGCATATGGACAGTGTGTCTGGTGCGGCCGTAAGGCCTTCACGGGCACTACCTCACTCCACCCTCCCAGGGCCACTGTGAACCGGCTGCCACCATTTCCACCACTTCCCATTTTGCTCAGAATCATCCCGTTATCAAGAAGTAAAGCCGGAGCTTCCCTAGGCGACCTGGCCGCAGGTGCGAGTGGAGTGACAGACGAGACTCCCAGGCGCTGTGGCAGGCCGCCTAGGAGGCAGGTTGGCCCCAAGAAGACGCCTGAAGCCCCTTGGGACAGGATGTCGCCGCAGCTCCCCGTGGGGCCTGTCCTGGAGGGTGGGCGGGGGAACCCTCGGAGACGGCGCCTTTCAGGGGAGCAGGAGCTAAGGACGCGCGGCCGCTGATCTCCTCGACTAGTCTCCGCCTCTTCTGGCACAAAATTGGGAATGACGTTTCTCGCTGTGAGGTTTTCTCGACCAAACCAGAGAGTGAAGTTAGGAGCCGTCGGTTCTTCCCCGCGGCCTCCTCCTGCCTCCAGCAGGCCCTGCTGCCTTAGTAGCATCTGCACGGAGGGCTCAAAGAGCATCTGTTAAGGTCGTCAATCAATGGCCATGAGCGTCCCGGCCCTCCCTTTGGCAAGAAAGAAACGAGAACTATAACCTCGGCCCTTCCCGAGCCAGCTGCAGCGTCAGCACCACGGGGCCGCCTGCCGCACACTGCGGGCCCCCGAGCTGGCTTTCAGGGCCCGTCAGGGGCACAAGGTCCCTTCAGAAGTCACAGGAAGGCGATGACACAACTCGTGGTGGCCGCAGGCGGGCTCTTCCACCGGGAGAAAGCAAGTAACACTTTGTATCTCGGTCCTTTCCATTCAGAACCCAGGAAGGATTTTCTGGTTTCAGCTTTGACTGGCTTGCGAAACCTGGGAATCACTAGGGGGCTTTACTCTCCTACTAGAAATCCCACCACCCATTTGATGAACTCTCGGTTGATAATCAGTGGCGGAAAGGAAAGCCGCACCCAGCAAGGTTAAAGTGCCCTTGGAAGGGCTCCGACAGACCCCTAGGGGGCAGCCTTTGGTAACCGCAGGCACCTGAGAGGAAAGAAGAGGGGGGCTAATGTGTTCTAGCGGGCGGGGCCTTGGGGCAACAAACGCTTTTCAGAACTGGGACAACTTTTGCATGAAATGGAGCATGCCTCTAAAATCTAACCATTCTATGATTTATCTATAACCTCTTCTCGTTGCCTGAAGCCAGACGATCGGCTCACTGGCCCCGTCCTCATCTGAACACAGGACAGGCCTTTTCATTTACTCGCCACAGGAGGGAATGTAATAACCTGCCCCAGAATTTCCTGCTAGGTGGTCTCCTAAATACTTTGGGAAACCGCTATTGTAAAATGCTCTCAGTCCAAATTAGTTTCATAAGACTTGGCTGGATTTCTATTCCCCTCCCTTTAAGTGGTAAATACCCAACCCATCAAAGATAGTGTGTGTGTGGGTGCGTGTGTGTGTGTACATATGTACTCTCTGAAATTTAACAGTTTGGTAGATCTGGATGCATTATTTAGGCAAGGAAAGAATCTTTAAAATCTGCTATTTAACATGTTCTAAATTCTGAATATGGAGGTAGAGTGGCGGAGGAAGGAAACCACATTCCCGTGAGACCGTCGCCCACACTGAGGCTGCCCCATTTTTTCGCTTCAGTTCCGGGACCTGATTTATTTATTTATTTATTATTTTTTTTTTTTTTATAATTTATTTTATTTTAGTATCATTAACCTACAATTACATGAGCAATATTGTGATGATTAAACTACCCCCTTCATCAGGTCCCCCCCACCAACCCTATTACAGACCTGATTTTTTTAATGGCCAGAAAGTGAAAACTTATTTCCCCGACTGTGCTATCTGGAGCGTCCCCTCAAACTGTGATCATTTTACAATAGGTTTCTAATGCACAATTGCCAATTAAACTGTGCATTTAACCTTTACACAAAGCACTCCATTTTCTTTTGTTGGGGAATCAGGCTATTAAGTCAGCCGATCAATTCTGCAAATTATGTAAGGACATAGCACTTGCTTAATATCTATTATGCTGGGCAGAGAGGACTATGACTAGAGCAGTGATAAATAGCACATCCCACGTTCAAGGTGGGAAGAACCAGCCGGGGATCTCTGGTTGTTGCAAAGTCCTGGATGTCTTGGGTTATCTGGGGCCCTTCAATACAAGGCAAGAAATAAATACACGGTGTGATGTTGGCGACTGTGACGAGCAGAAGTCAGCTCTATTTTTGCCCAAGGGAACGCTTCACTCTCTCTAGCCACCCTTACCTAATAATACATTTTTCGCCTCCATTTCTGGATCCCTGTAAATGACATGAGGAGTTCCAGTAGTTTAAACTTTCTGATATGCTGAGCCACAATTATAGAGGCTCTTTTCTCTCCAAGAAACTGCCAAAAATTGAGGCTTGCTTTGATATGTTAGTAACTACTTACGGAGACTGAGGGTTTGCTTTTCTGTTTTGTTTTTTTTAAATAATAAGGAACAATTAACCAATGCCTGTTTTCTGATACTGCTGGAATGAAAAATAAAAATTTGTCATTGAAAGAATTCAATTACATGTAAAAATCAGGATACAAATGGTCTTAAAAATAGATGCGACTTTTAGGAAAGTATATTTTCTTCAAAATTCCTATTCAAAAAGGATTCTCTGGGTTCTGTTTCTTCATTTATGAAATGCGAGTATATGCCAGGTCATCTGTTCTGGGTCTTACTCTATACTTGCCTCTAGGATTGCTTAAAAAGAAGCTTGTTTTGTAGTTAGAGTGGAAGTTACCTTTGCTCCAGTCAGACCTAATTAAAACTACAAATTCCAAATTCTGATCCAAGGTTTTGAGGTTCTGCTCTTTGCAAAATAAAAGCAGCCATGCAGCCTGAGGAAATAATACTTCTTTATCCTCAGGTGTCTGGATATAACTGTGAAAAGGCTATGGCAGACCAAACAGGGAACCTGGTCTGATTTAGTAGCACTGACATTAAATAAAACATCTGTTTATATTTGGTGTTAATGTATATATTGTTCTTCCAATATCACACAAATTGATAAGTATACTATATAATATCTTCACCCAAAACGTCCATCCTCCAAGCCAGCCCCCTTTGACGACATAGAAACAGATGACGTCACACTTGCAAATCCAACATGTCAGGAAATGCATCTAATTGGGTTTTCACAGTTGGAACAGTTACCTGGTTGCATGACTAAGCCCTGGATTTCAAGGCACCAGACGGTGGTCAGGCGCTTGCACACGTGCTTTGTGGGGGTGGCGGTGCAGCTTTGCCAACGACAAATTTCACACCCTTGTCTTGGCATTTCCCCCATAAACTCTCCCAAGCCGAATACACAAAGCTCCCGACTTTGAGGTGTGGATATGCCATTCTAAGGAGCTGGCATGGAGAAGAGTGTGTCTGGGCCCCTTCCCTTCCTCGCGCTGTGGCCCCTGCATGCCCTGCGGGGCACGTCCAGGAATGCTCTGTCCGCACCCCGGGCCTCACGGAGCCTGGGTGCTTCCCCTCTGAAGTGATAGCACATGCACGGAGAAGAACGATTCAAGCAACAGAGATTCACATGGCGCAAAACAACCCATTTTTAAGCGAATGGTTCAGTGGCATTTAGTACATTCACAATGTTGTGTGACCAACATTTGGGCTCTGTGCCCAAAACATTTGTGTCACTCTAAAATAAAACCCTTGTCACATACATTTTTCTGGGGCATTTCAATGGTTTTTGATACATGGATGAGAGAAGAATGAATTGAAGTAGGGGGGCCATGCTAGTGGTTGCCAGGGCTAAGGAGCAGTGGAGGCCAGAGGGTGGGGGTGTCGCTCTGAAAGCGTCATCCCTCCGGGGCTGGGAACGCCCTGACCTTGTGGGCGGCACCCTGGTCATGACACCGTGCTGTGGTTTTATAAGACGGTGCCATTGGGGGAAACTGGCTGACGAGTTCCCGAGTAATTTCCACACTGTTTCACACAAGTGCATGCCAATCCACAATTCTCTCAAAATAAAAATCTCAACTAAAAGGAAAAGACAAAACCACATCGCGTTTGTCTTAAAGGAACACCAACACTTTGAGAGAAGAGCATATCGGTAAAGATTAATGAGGGGCCACTTACTGTGTCAGGTGGCAAGTGGGCACGTGCCTACTGAACAGAAATATTGGGAGAATTACATGATCCAGCCACAATCTGAAGCCCGTGGCAACCGAAAAGGAGCTCAGCACAGGAGGGAGTTAGTCAGATATATTCAGATTGTGATTTAACCGTGGTGACTTCTGTATATGTGTAGTAAATACCCAAGGAAGGAAGACATCCATCTATAGTATAAACACACACATGTACACACACACACACAGTCCTGGGTTCTGCTGCTTCCAAAGTATGAGCCCCATGCACAATAAAAGAAACACACATTCCCCCGCTTATCATGACGACCTGTCTCAAGGCTGCGCCTAGCCACGTGGCCTCTGTCTGGCCGTGGACTCCCTTCCAGTAAGACCCCTTACTTCTGTCCCATGCTCACACCAGGGAGGGCCGGCAACGGGGCTAACGGGCTTTCCTTACATGGAAGCCCTGAATGTCACTGAAGAATCAACCCTTCTCAGCGCCCCCCGGGGCAAGGCTGAAAGCTCCCCATTCTGTTAGAGCTGGACCAACACGCACGGATTTGATGAGAAACAGGATGAAAGCCTGCAGGCTCATCCCTGACGCTCCATCAAGGAGGCATGTGCTGGGCAGAGGCCTTCGGGTCCTGGGTAACGCATATCTGGCCCCTTTAAACATGTTTCCACACAAGCATGTGGGTGGCAGGGCCCTGCAGGGTGAGAAGAAAGGTAAACACACCAGGGGAGCCAAAGCTGGACGTTTAAGGAGGAGACAGGACTGCTGAGAGAGCCAAACTTTCTTTCTGGGCTCATTTTTGGGGCTCCAGGTTCCTGGAGGGCAGGGAACACATCCCTTGAACAGACAGCCGCTCCGCTTCAGATGCTTCAACAAGAGCCATTGTTTACAGAGCTCCTCGGTTTCCCAGGCCCACCCACACTCCATGTCCCTTTCTAAGGACACACCATTTGGCCATCTTGGCCTTGATTTTCTTAGGGTACAAGTGGCTGCAGCAGAGCACAAGGAGGTGGCTTAGGGGTCCGTGTGCTCACAGGCGTGAAGCAGCGGTCTGAGCAAAGGTGGCCTACCTGTGTCTAATGCAGTCATGGCCTCCCCCTCACCTGGGCCTCTCAGATCACAGTGGCTATTTCCACTGGGCTGGTCACTTCTGAGCGTTCCATTCCAGCTACTTCCTCCCAGCACCACCCTGCTCTCCGGCCCACAGCCCACATATTTCCTTGATTTCTCGGTTGTCCGTCACTCACCAGCCTCTGTCCTCCTGTCTCATCCCTACCGTGGTCTCTGCAAACCCCCAGGGGCATAGAGCCACGTGTCCTGAGGAGCTTCCGACCAGGGTCAGGAGGCTGAAAACGACCTGTGATGGCCAGGCCACACCAGGCACCCTAACACGGCCTCAGCTGGTGGTAGGCCTGCTCGTGGTGTTAGAGGAACGTGTTCCTTCAGCGACAGAGTTTGAGGCCTAGTTTCTCCCCATAATTAGTTCCACATTCTACCATCTACCTCAGCCTCAAACAGAAGCAAAACCAGACACTCCAAATGCTAACTGCAGATTTTATATATGGGCATGACCTAACATTATCCTACTTTTGTATTTAATATTCTTAACAGCTATTGTGAATGTGTTATTATGCGACAATTATTATCATGCCCATCTCCAAAAGGAGGGAAAAATCTCTTAATGTAAGTAATTCCATCAAGAGTCATCAGAATAGCAAATGGTAGAACAGAACTTAATCCCAGGTTCGTCCCACACTAATATTCTTATTCCCGGTCTTCATGATCTCCTGCTAAAGTCAGAACACTGGCCCATGTCCACAGCAAGAGAAAAACCTACGCTCTGCGCCTGTGTGTGCATGTGTGTGCATGTCTGTGCTACACACAGGTGCTTGAGTGTCATAAGAACATTTAAAATCTACTCTGCAACTTGCAAGTGTCCAGTACAGTATTCTTTCTATTTATTTTTTATTTCTACTTTGTTTCCTTTTCAGTAAACCCGCCGGTGCTTATGCTGTCCCCAGGGAATGCAAACCTCTGAGGACAGGACCACCCAGTCAGCGTCCGTTCCCTGGACCTGTCAGGTGTCCACCTGAGGCACAGAGCGCACAAGGTGAGTGTTTGAGCAACGTACGAATGCTTAATATTGTGCCTTATAATCTCCCAGCTCCATCAACCCAGTAACTTATTTAAGCCTCCTTCACTCAGGCCAGGAGAGCCTGCCCTAGCCTCCACCTCCAAACAGTACTAACTACACTGAAGGAATAAGACCAATATTTAAAATCTGGAATGTCCTAGGTGTTTGCTATGCTTTGGGCTTCCAGTCTCCACAGGAACCCGGCGACGTGGCAATGATTCTGACAACTTAAACAACAGACCCAGGAAGCATGAGGGACTAGACTGAGATCTCAAAATGAAGTGACGGCCCTGGAACACGAGTACAGGTTTTGTTGCATTTTAAAAGCTCTTTTCAGTTGTATGCTGTCCCACTTGGGTGGTTTCTGCTTTCCTTTTCAGTAGAATCGGGGTGCGTGGACTTAAACCAATTACGATTCCTAGAGTCACCCTTTGCTGTTGACCCATCTTAGCCATGTCTTACACACAGTCTAGAGAGGACGGAAACAATGAACAATGATCGCACAGCGCCGGCCCCTTGCTCCATGTACGACCTGCCGCCCCGATGTCTTCCTATTTATGAGTATTCCAGAAAAGGATCTGCCCAGACCAGCAGTCAACAAAGTCTGTGTGCCTGGAAAAATCAGTTTTTAAAATGGAAATCCTCTCCCTACATGCAGCTCTAACTGCAGTTTCTCTTTTGACCGCCGAGGACATTTGGGGACATCAGACGATCCAGTCGGAGTCACTGAGCTGTACCCTAGGTCTCTTTCATTAATCTCTGAGAGGTGCCCTTTGTTGGGGGGAATCACAAAATAAAAAATAAAACGGAAGCCAATTCTAGAACGATTGCTGCAAATATTCCATGGGGGGGCGCCATCCGCAGGAGACCAGGACACGTTTGTTCCTTGCTCGGCGTGTGACTGATACAGAGCCTCACGGCGCTGTCAGGGCGGAACGAATGTTCAAAAGTTCAGCGCTTTGCAACCTTGTGTTTTCTGGGCACTAAAATAATAAGAGCACTGTTTCAGTTTTCTTTTAATCTCTCACCATTCCTCTAAAGAAAGTTCAAAAGGACAAAACATATAATACTTGCAGCCTAACTCTTGAGAGCTGCTCCCACAAGCTCTCTGAGACAGAAATCACCGGATCCTACCGTTTTGAAATTTTCTGAGACAAACGTACCCCGGAATGGCCCCAGGGGTTTTAGGCGCCGACCTTTCACATTCACATTAGCAAAACCTCTTGGGCCTTTTTCTCAGAGGCTCAAGTGGCCCTTAAAGACCAGGTGTCTCCCAGCCTCTGCTCCTGTGCTCTCGTTCTTGGTGACATGTCAGAACCACGTGGGGACCTTCAAAATGCCCAGAGCCCAGCTCAAAGCTCTCAGAGCGCCCTAGAAGCGCATCACAATCTCTGGGGTGTGACCTGCGAGGGCTCAGTGCTCTGAGAAGCCCCCAGGGCCCCCGCTGCAGCCAGGTGAGAGGGCGCCCCAGCCAGCAGCCGGCAGATGGCCTGGCGTTGGAAGGGGCTTTGGGCCATCAGGACGGTTTCTCCAAGCCAGCTGCTGCGGGCACAGGCACTTTCCTAACAACAGCACAGGGCTAGACTCATACGCAACATCTTCATAAATAACTGATCGATGGATAAATAAATGAGGGAAATGTGTAAGTCTAGCTCAGCTACAAATAGCTTTGTCCAAAATCAATTGTTCATCAAAAAATGGGTCCTACCTAGTGAACAGAGGAGAGTGGAAGTGAAGTGAGATAATGCAGAAGGAAGAGAAAGAGTCTAACAGGGATCTGGGTGCACCCCATCAGCTCTGTGTCTCTGGAGAACCCTGGTACCTGCGTGTGCCTGATGTGTGTAAGTAGAGGACCGAGCTGAATCTGCAACCAGCTGGATGTAGGGTGATCTTTGCTGTATGGCCAGAGCTCTATAATGCTTAGACTGTGGGAGTAATGTTAAAGTATAAGAAGGGAAATTACCCAAAGGATGCACTCATCCACTTTCTCACCTTCTGCTTGAGTGGCGGAGAACAGGAGACATTGAGGCACAAAGCAAGCCCTGTCTGCGAGTCAGGAAAAGCACAGAGCTCACAAAAAAGGAAGCTGCAGTGCGCACACAGCGCGGCCCAGACCGCAGGGGCTCCGCGCTCTGCCATGGTGACACCCACGCTGCCGGCCCGTATTCCACCCCTCAGCCGTGAGCACGGACTCCATCTGCAATGCCCCACATGGCTCTGCTGCCTGCCCAGGGTGCCAGTGATGTCATCAGAGGCAGGGCCTCATCCCTCTCACTTCTGGGGAGGGAGGCCATATGCCCGGCCCGCCGCTCCTGCTGGTTTGAAATCCTAGGTCTGGGAGGTGGGGGAGAGGCCCTCAGCCCTTCTCCATCCTGATGGCGTGGCCGTCCAGGTGCATGTTATTAGGCTCAGTTAGGTCAGGATATGAACGACAGAGCAATGACATCCTAAATTAACTGCTTGGTGACATAATCTATATTAATTGAACATTATTGATTCTTATTTAAAACAAATGGGCATCTTGGCATGGAAATACTGGTATGTCAGAAGGGCTTCATTACAGTACCTCATCGTCAATAGATAAAGCTGACTGAATTGGGTCGGCAGGGACCGCCTCCCACTGTCCTTTGTCTCGCTATCACAGCGCCAGCACGCAGGGCAGGAGGCACGTTCCAGGGACTGCTGCCTTTGCCTCCCCCTGCTGGGCCACCGCTGGCTGCAGACAGCACAGCTCAGGGCTGCCTTCTGGCCAGGAGGCACCCTCAGGGGAGGAGCAGGCAGGCTCCTGGGCACGGTGTTCAGGACGGAGCTGGGCCGCGGTGGGGGCAGCACAAAGGCCCACGGGTGCCTCCTGGCCAGAAGGAAGCTGTGGTCTGGGTACTCCCCGGGGACCCTCTCCCTTCTCCCAGTAAATCTCTCCCTGCATCACAGCCTTACCCAGGTCGTGCTTGGCCAACACAAACCCTTCTCTCACCCCCCAGTTCTCACAGGATTGCCGAGTAAGGGCCACAGAACATCCCCTGGGGCTCTGCAGGGCTTACGGAAACACACCTCAGCCCGTCGTACAGCCAGGCTCGGACGGCACACAGCATCTGATCAGTGTCGGACGGGAGCAATGGCTTTACATTCAGAGGTGGAGCCCCACCCGGAGGAGGAAACTCAAATGGGGCCCTAAAACAGGGGGACCTGGAGATGAAAGGGGAGAAGGGAGGTTTTACTTGGATCTCGGGGAGTTTCCAGGCGAAGAGCCATGAGACGGGAAGCCACTGGGTGTCTGGTAGAGAGCTGGGTTTTAGCGAGGAGGAGGCCTCAGTTGGAAGGGCAGACTAAGCGGGGTGGGACGGCCCACTAAGGGAGGTCTCCCAAGGCCTGCCTGGGACCTGTCTCTGCCCCGAAAGCGGGGTGCTGTCCTGCGGCTTTCTGACGGGCTGAGGCATGCTGACGCCACATTTCCAGGTTAATCTCCTTCAAAGGCCTTTGGGAGACTTGGCTCTTGGCCATGGGGCTCAGGAGTGGCATAAAAATCCACTCACTTCATTTACTCGCTCCTTCAGTGGTCATCCAAGTTCTTCCAAGCAGGATGCTATACTAGCTGGAGTGGATCTGATCTGCAGGGGTCCAGCCCCCGTGGCCACTGGGTGGGGACCTGCCACAGGGGAAGGCCACCTGCCTCGGCCTGAGGGATCAACAGGAATGCAACCCGATGGTGCAGAGTATGGAAGGACTGGCGCCATGGGGGACGCTGCACGTTCTCACCCACGGGATGGAAAGTGAGAGCTGAGGCCGGAAGAGGCCATGCCTCGCCCAAGGACTCGGCCTGAAAGGGCGTGATGAGAAGGGAGATTGGAGCGCAGGGTCCTACTGAAAAGTGGTGGGAACCTCGGGGACACGCAGGAGTCCTTTAGAATTTTGAGGATGAAGGACCAGTTGGAGGTTTCTAATAAATGAAAATGGAGCGGTTTAATGGAATTTGCTTTTAGAAATAGCACCTAACAAGGGTGGGACAATGAACTGGGGCGAGAAGTGGCAGGAAGCTCCCTTTGGGGGCAGCTGCCCAGCACTTGGGTGGACTGTGGCCACCTCCCTGGCGTCTAGTGCCACCTCTGTCCACAGGTAGTGGTATTTTTCATATAGCCTTTCCCCAAATAACCTAACCAGGCATCATGCTCAACGTGCGAAGTTCAGAAAGCACAATAGAAAAGCGTCCCGATATGTGGTCTGACGTGGTTTTACTCCACAGTAGCTTCCGTCTCCCTCCAGCATGGCCCAGAGGCCTACACCTGGAACTGAGCATTCCTGACGTACACTGGAGGTCATTTATAGTGAGTGTGCTACATTATAGCCATATTTCACGGAGAAAGGGTAGTCTTTTCAAGAAATGGGACAATTGGACATCTATATACAAAAGAAAAAAATAACTTTAATCCATATTTCACACAATGCAGAAAAATTATCTCAAAATAGACTGTAGACCTAAATCTAAAGCCTAAAATGTTAAGATTTTTAGATAGAAGAAAACAGGAGAAAAAAAACCTTCATGAGGAATTCTGGGAAGATGGCAGCGTGAGCAGGGCAGCAGAAATCTCCTCCCAAAACCATATATATTTATGAAAATACAACAAATACAACTATTCCTAAAAGAGAGACCAGAAGATACAGTACAATAGCCAGGCCAGAACTGCACCTCTGGGGACTCAGTGCTTCACGAAGCGGGTAGGATACAGGGCCACGACCGGGCGGGACCCGAGCGCTCCCCCACCCCAGTGCACCGGCGGGAGGAAAGGATTCAGAGCGGGGAGGGAGTGGAGGCATGGACCCACCAAATAACCAGCCCCGGTGATCTGCACCGGGAGCACTGACACACATCGTGTGGTGTATCGGAGATTAGAGAGACAGAGGGCCAGGATCTGAGAGGGACGGCGCAGCCGGGTCCTCTCAGCTGGCTCCCCAGGACAAAAGAAAAGCGTGCGCTTTCTTAAAAGTCTTAAAGAGACAAGGGCCCAACAGCAGAACAAAATCGTCCCAGCGGACCCAGCCCAGCAGGCTGGGAGTCCTGGGGAATTTCGGACCCCTTGGCTGGCGACCGGACAAAGGAGCCACACCGAAGCTTCCCACAGAGATCAGCAGCCTCCTATTCATTCCCCCCTCGGCTGGTGCCACAAAGAGCCCAGTGGAATTGAAGAGTGGAGCAACAGCGCCACCTATAGCATCCTCATAGAATCTACTCCCGGTGGGTGTTTTTTTTTTTTCTTTTTTCTTTTTTCTACATTTTTTCCTTTTTATTTCTTTTTAAAAGTCTTAAAGAGCCCAGCTGACACATGTGGCACCTACCAGCGACCACTTCTAACACCATGAGAAGACAAAGGAATATGGTACAAACAAAACAGCCAGACAACCCCAGAGAGGGAGACTGATGGGACTGACATGCAAAAGCTTCCTGAAAAAAAATTCAGAATAAAAGTCATGACCATACTGATGGGTCTACAGAGAAATATGTAAGAGCTAAGGGAGGAAGTGAGGGAAGTGAGGAAAGACAATGCAGAAATGAGACAAGCAATCGACGGGCTTAGCAGCAGACTGGATGAGATGCAAGAGACTGTTAATGGAATAGAAATCACAGAACAGGAATACAGAGAAGCTGAGGCAGAGAGAGATAAAAGGATCTCTAGGAATGAAAGAATATTAAGAGAACTGTGTGACCAATCCAAATGGAACAATATTTGCATTATAGGAGTACCAGAAGAAGAAGAAGAGAGAAAAAGGGATAGAAAGTGTCTTTGAAGAAATAGTTGCTGAAAACTTCCCCAAGCTGTGGAAGGAAATAGTCTCTCAGACCATGGAAGCCCACAGATCTCCCAACACAAGGGACCCAAGGAAGACAACACCAAGACCCATAATAATTAAAATGGTAAAGATCAAAGATAAGGACAGAGTATTAAAGGCAGCTAGAGAGAGAAAAAAGATCACCTACAAAGGAAAACCCATCAGGCTAACATCAGACTTCTCAACAGAAACCTTACAGGCCAGAAGAGAATGGCATGATATATTTAATGTAATGATACAGAAGGGCCTCGAACCAAGAATATTGTATCCAGCACGATTATCATTTAAATTTGAGGGAGGGAGTAAACAATTTCCAGACAAGTGAAAGCTGAGGGAATTTGACTCCCATTAACCACCTCTACAGGATATCTTAAAGAGACTGCTCTAGATGGAACCACTCCTAAAACTAAAAAGATGTTACCAGAGAAAATAAAATCATAGCAAAGAAAGCAGACCATCCAAATACTAACTAAAGGCAAAGAATAAAACATCTAGTATATAAAGAACGGAGGAGGAAGAATATGAAGGGAGAGAAATAAAGAATCATCAGACTGTGTTTACAATAACTTAACAAGAAAGTTAAGTTAGACTGCTAGATAGTAAAGAAGCTAACCTTGAACCTTTGGTAATCACGAATCTAAAGCCAGCAATGGCAATAAGTACATATCTATCAATAATCACTCTAAATGTAAATGGACTGAATGCCCCAATCAAAAGACACAGAGTAACAGAATGGATAAAAAAGGAAGACCCATCTATATGCTGCTTACAAGAGACTCACCTCAAACCCAAAGATATACACAGACTAAAAGGTGAAAGGATAGAAAAAGATATTTCATGCAAACAACAAGGAAAAAAAGCAGGTGTTGCAGTACTTGTATCAGACAAAATAGACTTCAAAACAAAGAAAGTAGCAAGAGATAAAGAAGGACATTACATAATGATAAAGGGGTCAGTCCAACAAAAGGATATAACCATTTTAAATATATAGGCACCCAGCACAGGTGCACCAACATATGCAAAACAAATACTAACAGAAGTAAAGGAGGAAATAGAAAGCAATGCATTCATTTTAGGAAACTTCAACACACCACTCACTCAAAAGGACAGATCGACCAGACAGAAAATAAGTAAAGACACAGAGGCACTGAACAACACACTACAACAGATGGACCTAACAGACATCTACAGAACTCTACACCCAAAAGCAGCAGGATACACATTCTTCTCAAGTGCACACGGAACACTTTCCAGAATAGACCACATACTGGGCCACAAAAAGAACCTCAGTAAATTCAAAAATATTGAAATTCTACCAACCAACTTCTCAGATCACAAAGGTATAAAACTAGAAATAAATTGTAGAAAGAAAATAAAAAGGCTCACAAATACATGAAGACTTAACAACATTCTCCTAATTAATCAATGGGTCAACGACCAAATTAAAACAGAGATCAAAGACTATATGGAGACTAATGACAACAACACAAAGCCACAACTTCTGTGGGACGCAGCAAAGGCAGTTCTAAGAGGAAAGTATATTGCAATCCAGGCCTATTTAAAGAAGGAAGAACAATCCCAAATGAATAGTCTAAAGACACAATTACTGAAATTGGAAAAAGAAAAACAAATGATGCCCAAAGTCACCAGAAGGAGGGACATAATAAAAATCAGAGAAGAAATAAATAAAATTGAGAAGAATAAAACAATAGAAAAAAATCAATGAAACCAAGAGCTGATTCGTTGAAAAAATAAACAATATAGATAAACCCCTAGCCAGACTTATTAAGAGAAAAAGAGAATCTACACACATAAACAGAATTGGAAATGAGAAAGGAAAAATAACGACGGACCCCACAGAAATACAAAGAATTATAAGAGACTATTATGAGACTCTATATGCTAACAAGCTGGAAAACCTAGAAGAAATGGACAACTTCTTAGAAAAATACAACCTTCCAAGACTCACCAAGCAAGAAATAGAACAACTTAACAGACCAATCACCAGCAATGAAATTGAAGCGGTAATCAAAAACTACCCAAGAAAAAAAACCACGGGCCAGATGGATTCACGTCTGAATTCTACCAGACATATAGAGAAGAAATAACACCCATTCTCTTTAAAGTTTTCCAAAAACTAGAAGAGGAGGGAATACTTCCAAACTCATTCTATGAAGCCAGCATTAGTCTAATACCAAAATCTGGCAAAGACCTCACCAAAAAAGAAAATTACAGACCAATATCCCTGATGAACATAGATGCAAAAATACTCAACAAAATATTAGCAAACCGAATTCAAAAATACGTCAAGAGGATCATACACCATGACCAAGTGGGATTCATCTCAGGGGTGCAAGGATGGTACAACATTCGAAAATCCATCAACATCATCCACATCAACAAAAAGAAGAACAAAAACCACATGATCATCTCCATAGATGCTGAAAAGCATTTGACAAAATTCAACATCCATTCATGATAAAAACTCAACAAAATGGGTATAGAGGGCAAGTACCTCAACATAATAAAGGCCATATATGACAAGCCCACAGCTAACATCATACTTAACAGCGAGAGGCTGAAAGCTTTTCATCTAAGATCGGGAACAAGATAGGGGTGTCCACTCTCTCCACTGTTATTCAAAATAGTACTGGAGGTCCTAGCCACGGCAATCAGACAAAACAAAGACATACAAGGCATCCAGATTGGTAAAGAAGAAGTCAAATTGTCACTATTTGCAGATGGCATGATACTGTACATAAAAAACCTTAGACTCCACTCCAGAACTATTAGAGCTAATATGTGAATTCAGCAAAGTTGCAGGATACAAAATTAACACACAGAAATCTGTTGCTTTCCTATACACTAAATGTTGAGCTAACAGAAAGATAAATCAGGAAAACAATTCCATTCACAATTGCATCAAAAAGAATAAAATACCTAGGAATAAACCTAACGAAGGAAGTGAAAGACCTTTTCCCTGAAAACTACAAGACACTCCTAAGAGAAATTAAAGAGAACACTAATAAATGGAAATTCATCCCATGCTCTTGGCTAGCTAGAAAAAATATTGTCAAAATGGCTATACTACCTAAAGCAACCACAGATTCAATGCAATCCCTATCAAACTACCAAAAGCTTTCTTCAATGAAGTTGAACAAATAATTCTAAAATTCATATGGAACCACAAAAGACCCCAAATAGCCAAAGCAATCCTGAGAAGGGGGAATAAAACTGGGGGAATTACGCTCCCTGACTTCAAGCTCTACTACAAAGCCACAGTAATCAAGACAATTTGGTATTGGCACAAAAAAAGAGCCACAGACCAGTGGAACAGAATAGAAAATCCAAACATTAACCCAAACATATACAGTCAATTAATATATGTTAAAGGAGCCTTGGATATACAATGGGGAGATGAGAGCCTCTTCAGCAGCTGGTGTTGGAAAAACTGGACAGCTACATGCAAGAGAATGAAACTGGATTACTGTCTAACCCCATACACAAAAGTAAACTCAAAATGGATCAAAGACCTGAATATAAGTCATGAAACCTTAAAACTCTTAGAAAAAAACATAGGCAAAAATCTCTTGGACATAAACATGAGCGACTTCTTCATGAACATATCACCCGGGCAAGGAAAACAAAAGCAAAAATGAACAAGTGGGACTATATCAAGCTGAAAAGCTTCTGTACAGCAAAAGACACCATCTGTAGAACAAAAAGACATCCTACAGTATGGGAAAATATATTCATAAATGACGTATCCGATAAGGGGTTGACATCCAAAATATATAAAGAACTCACGCACCTGAATAAACAAAAAGCAAATAATCTAATTAAGAAATGGGCAGAGGACATGAATAGACACTTCTCCAAAGAACAAATTCAGATGGCCAACAGACACATGAAAAGATGCTGTACATCGCTGATCATCAGAGAAATGCAGATTAAAACCACAATGAGATATCACCTCACACCAGTGAGGATGGCCAACATCCAAAAGAGTAAGAACAACAAATGCTGGCGAGGATGTGGAGAAAGGGGAACCCTACTACACTGCTGGTGGGAATGTAAGCTAGTTCAACCATTGTGGAAAGCAATATGGAGGTTCCTTAAAAAACTAAAAATAGAAATACCACTTGACCCGGGAATCCCACTCCTTGGAATTTACCCAAAGAATACAACTTCTCAGATTCAAAAAGACATATGCACCCCTATGTTTATCACAGCACTTTTTACAATAGCCAAGATATGGAAGCTATCTAAGTGTCCATCAGTAGATGAATGGATAAAGAAGAGGTGGTACATATACACAATGGAATACCATTCAGCCATAAGAAAGAAACAAGTCATTTGCAACAACATGGGTGGAGCTGGAGGATATTATGCTCAGTGAAATAAGCCAGGTGGAGAAAGACAAGTGCCAAATGATTTCCCTCACTTGTGGAGTATAACAACGAAGCAAAACTGAAGGAACAAAATAGCAGCAGACTCAGAGACTCCAAGAAGGAACTAGTGGTTACCAAAGGGGAGGGGTGTGGGAGGGCAGGTGGGGAGGGAGGGAGAAGGGGATTGAGGGGTATTATGTTTAGTACACATGGTGTGGGGGGTCATGGGGAAAACAGCGTAGCACAGAGAAGGCAAATAGTGACCTGTGGCATCTTACTACACTGATGGGCAGTGACTGCATTGGGTGGGGACTTGATAATATGGGTGAATGTAGTAACCACATTGTTTTTTCATGTGAAACCTTCATAAGAGTGTATATCAGTAATACCTTAATAAAAAAAAAAGAAATTGAAAGACAACTGCCTCTCCAGATGGAGACTTTGTTTTTAAAATCTTTGCAAAGATAAGGCATCATGACCTAAAAGGCTGTTAAGCTCGTCCTCACTTCACTCTCAGCAGCTGAAGACAAGACTCTCCGGTGCCGAGAGACAACACCCACGAGCGTCTCTCCCTTAAAGGCTCGTGTTAAATGCTTGGGGCTTTTATTCCACCTTCTTTTCCTAACTGATAAACTGCAGAGTAGAAAGACTCCACTTCCTAAATCAAAGGGCTACCCATAAAAAATGGAGCAAATCTTGCCATTTACAATGATGTGGATGGACCTAGAAGGCATCATTCTCAGTGAAAGAGGTCAGCTGGAGAAAGACAAACACCACATGATTTCACTTACATGTGAGCTCTAAAAAACAAAACAAACGAAAAGAAACACACCCATAGGTACTGACAACAGACTGTTGGTTACCATAGGGAGAGGGTGGGGGAAGGGTGAAAGAGATGAGGGGGAGAAAGGGCTCCAGACTTCAAATTATAAAATAAATCAGCCTCAGGAATGGAAGAACAGAATAGAGAATATAACCAATAATATGGTAGCATCTTGGTAGAGTAACAGGAGGTAGCTACACTTACCACAGTGAGAAATTAGTAACGCATATAGTTATAGAGTCACTATATTGTACATCTGAAACCAATATAATATTGCATGTAACTATATTCCAATAAAAATAAATACATCAAGGGGCTATCTTAAATTTGAAGGTGAATAACAATGCATGTGTGATGTCTACATACAACAGCTAATAACCAAGCCACCTGATAATGCCAATACTCCTAGAAAGGACCAGGCAAGAACAAAGACAATGGAGGAAAGGAATCTTTCCTGATGTCTTCAGATCATAGGGTAATCTTAATATCAGCCATGGGCTGCATCACAGGCAAGCTGATTAAAAATAGCCTCGATGAATACCTAATGACTCATAGTCCATCATGAATTTTAATGTAGACATAAGCTGGATGTAAGCTTCCTTCCTTTCTTCCTTCCTCTTCTGCCCTTCCGTGCCTCCATTCAGTGGGTACTTACTTAGCACACACACCCGCCAACCACCTGCCGAGCTGAGGATTAAACACGAGCTGGTGCCCAGGGAAGAGAAAAGAGGAACTGGCCTCTGCTGTGCAGCGGCAGCCCTGTGCTTGCATGTGACATCTGTGACCCCATGTATTTCTCACAAAATCTCACAGGGCAATTAATCTTATGACCACCGTACAGATAAGGTGGCCACGATAAGGTATTAAAGAACCACTCATGTCACCTTAGTCGATCCGTCTGCCTCCAGAGGCGGGTTCTCTATGTCCTCGTCGCTGAGCACCATCAATCTTCATCAGCCTCTTCTCCATGAAGATGTCAGTAACCATGTCTAACTGGTAATGTTCTAAAAATCTTACACGTGTGTTTGTAATTTCCAATTAGTGACTTGGCCCAAGCAACATGTGCAGAGAATGTCGTAAGCCAAGCACAGAACCCCGCCCAGCAAATGACTCCCCTCACAGTGAAGTGCCGACAGGGCCCCCATCGCAGCTTCCCTCACAGGCTTCGTTGCCATCCTATCAAGTTGATCTTTGGTTATTAGCTATTGGTCAAATCATGAGCATTTGCCCCTCATTATGAACTTTTCCCCTTATAAAATATTCAGCACGTTTTCCTTCAAAATGCCTGAGGATAGAAACTTCCCAGATTCCTACCTGAGCACAAGGCAGTGCAGCCTTCCTGACGGTTTTGCCAGTTGGAGGTTGTTCTTGGAAAAAACATCCCACGGAAAACCTGTCTGATGCTCTAGCTCTTGTTTCTTTCAGACGTAACGGCTCTTGCCGGCACACAGAGCGCATCCATGTGGTTTTTAGACCTTTGGAAGAAATTGGTCCTATTCATCCCAGTTCTGTTCTTTCAGCCCATCAGAAAGGTCCATCCGTCTGCTTTATCGATAGCAAACCCAAATAGTCTGTTCTGGTTTACGAAGGGCAGGGAAAAAAATCTTTAAAGAAAACCAACACTGCAGCTGAGTGTCTGAGCAAATTTGCAGAAAAAATTACACAGTTCGAACTAAGTGTTTACTTAAGCACTTTTCACACTGGCAGTGGGTACAAGACAGACTTGCCTGCTTATTCCAAGATTAACACCTGATTTTCAAAGATACATTCTCACCCAGGAACCCTCATCTTTAGAGAAGGAAGAGCTGCTCTCTACGTCTTTGCAGCCTTGACATTCCTGGATGAGCTAATGGCCTTACTATCAACTCTGTTTTCCTCCATTGGGAATTCCGGCCAAATTCACCCGGACGGGAAGGGAGCGTGAGGTTCCAGGTGCCTGCAGACGCCCCGGGGCAGCACCAGGACTGCCGGGCAGCACCTCCCATCGGACACCTCCTGCTCCGGCCAGTGTTAGTTACACGCTTGGCAGGTCAGGGAGAGCCCACTTCACAGTGAATTGGCAGATTCTGGAAAGCGGAGGCCTGTTCCCCGCCCTCACTTCTTCATCCCTCAGCATCAATCAGATATGCATTTTAGCTTTAAGATCATAAAATATTTATTAACCTCCAGCTTTTAATGTCCATGAATAAAGAGCCAAATTAATAATTTTTGAGTGTTGGTCAAAAAGAAACTGAGAACTTTCTCCAAAGGGACAGTCGTCAAGACCAAATAAAGAGCCGTGGATGGGTCTATCTGACGTCACTACACCCGGCTGCAAAGTATTGTCAGTTATTTGAATCATAAAGACTTTGAGGAATAAAATGGTCATGGGTGGTGTATTTTGTTTGTTTTCTTCCAAGTGCTGAAAGCAGTTGGTCTGGCTTGTGTGGAAAGACACTCACTTAAACGAGAGCCGGCCCCCAGAGACACAAGCATAGCCTCATGGTCTCGGCCCAGGGACGCAGGCGACGGGGGCAGAAGGGGAGCTGGCCGGTGTCGATCTGTGTAATGGTGCTATTTACTCCCCGATCTTAGGAGGCTAATGTGTCGTATTTTTCTTCCTCAAGATGCACCAGGGCAGCCCTGGACCTCCCCACATCACAGAGCCACTGAGCAGAGGCTCCGAGCAGGGAGGGCCCAGCCCGCTGTGGGGTGCCCTGGGCCCCTCAGCAGGGGTAAAATCTGGACACCAGTAACCCAGCCCCCACCACGCACTGGTGTTTTCATGGGTGCTGCGTAGACAGACACCAGCAAGTTTAAACTTCACCCAAACACCACGTGGTACTTAGTATTGCCCGTTCTGTCTTACATAGGAGGAAATCTGGGTTCATATAGCTTGAAACCTTAATGTCGGTCAGAGAGGCTAGGGAAGAATTCTGATTCTGACTGATTTGTCCACAATGCCAAAGCCTTTGCCAGTGAACTACACTGGTAGGTGGGTGGTGGGGAGCCCCTTGAGGAGAAGGAATTGCTGTCCTATCTGGCTTCTTCTTTGGACTTACAGCTTTAAAATAGTCTTTCCCAGTTCCTAAGCACCTGGAGGCAAAGGTTCAGGTAGGACGGGACGTTGGGAGGAGGCCTAAAGGAATCTAGTCTAACCTCATCACGCCAGAGACACAGAGGCTCACAGAGAGGGAGCTGGCCCTAGTCCACCCAATTCCCCGGAGGCCAAGCTGCAAGGAGAACCCGAGTACCCAGACTATTTTCTCCTGAAGATCTCGGCTGCGGTCAGATGCCCAGGCCACCCTGACAGGGAGACTCGGTGTCCCGCAGGAGTGCCTGCTCTGCTTGGCAAGGAGCTGAAGGTCAGCAAGGGCTTTGAATTGGATGTCAGGCTTGTGTCCTAACGTGTGACACACCCCATGAATTTTCTTCTTTCACTGAAATGCATAAATGTAGGTTTGCATATTTAGATGCATACCTATGTCTGCTGACCATGATTATAGAGACTGTGCTCTCAGATTTTCAGTGGGTACAGGTTTATCTGTATGCTTATAAGACATGAAGAAACGCACACATTCTTCACCACAAAACAAGTGCCTTTAAATGGGTTGGGGGTTTTCCTTCTAGTTTTGAATGCATTAGCAAAGTTTTGGAGACTAGAAAATTGCATAGCTGAGCAACATCAGAGTTAGATACCCCCAAGACACACAGCCACTATTTATTTTCCTCTCACCTCCACTAGATTATAAATTAATTATAACGAGGACTGGGTCTTATTAATCTTTGCATACCTAACACCTCATCAGACCCCAGTGGCAACAATGACACGCTTACATTTGGGGGGACATATTACGTGTATTGATTTCATTCCCTTGAAACTAGAGTTTACTGCTCATAGGATCAAATTACCCAAGTAGGGAATGAAATACCAAGGACTTTTGGACAAATTGTCCACACCAGGGTGTTCAAAGCCTTTACTCGAAAAACCACTTTGGGGGGGTAAAGTCCTTGGATCTGTTGCTCGACCACTTCAGCTCATTACCTCCTGAAACAACCAGAATAGTCATGACCGTCCCGACCACAGCACTAACGGACCTGGGAAACAACCCTCAGGCTCAGTTCAGGACAGAGAGTGTTAGAGCCGGAAGGGACCTTCAGATGGTACAGCTGTTCTCCGTGCTCGCTGGGCATCAGAATGACCTGCGAGCTGTTAAAAACGTACTGATGTCATGGGCCCCACCCGCCGTGATCTGGACTTCGCGGCTGTGGGGTGGAGCCCAGCTCCACAGTCAGCGCTTTTCTGGGAGGTGGCGAAGATTGGACAGACAGAGAATCACACTGATGTGACTTGTACCACAGTTTTATAGGTGAGGAAACGGACTCACAAGGAGGAAAAGTGACTGCTGTGGGCAAAACACCATGGAAGGAAATGGGATTTCCCTGGGACTTCTTGCGTCCTGATCATCGCTCGGTTAAGCCACCCTGCCCTTCACAGGTGTGGCTATTCTTAAATGTTCAAATTTGGGTTGTTCCATGTATATCATCAATCCTAGGAAAGTCCACAGTGGGACTTTTTGTCTCCTCTGGCAAACTTGGACCCGCTTTCCTGATACACAGATTTCTGCTGTCAATCATCTGTTGAATCAAATGCCTTCCCTCAGCACCCAGTAACTGGATTTAAAGATTTTCTGATGAAATCAAGTAGTCATTTATCTACTGGATGTGTGCCGTCTAAATGGCAAAGCCAATGAAAGTGGTGATTCGGCTTTTCCGTCTCTGAGCGCTGCAGGCAGACCAGTCCTGGGTGTGTTTACACAGCCCTCGCTCTCACTTCTACTTGCTACCAATAAAAATATGTAAATACACAGAAGCTACCAGAATCTTACAGAAGCTACTGGAATCACAGCAAGACTGCCACTAAATGAGCACAGATTAGTGGTATAATAAGTTCTATTTCATGCCAGGACCCAAAGCCCCAGACTATGAAATTCTATCCCCAGCACAGGGCCCCTGGCTACAGGCCACCACAGACGGGCTTCGTTCTGAGCTGCCCTGAACACAGAGGGTTTTCAGTGACCCATGTGGTGGCACTGGGGGAGCCCCGGGGAGCCCCTGCCCTGGGAGGGACAGACGCACACCCGGGACACAGGACAGACAGACCGGAGGAGGCCGGACGGTCAGCCTTGGCTGTGTGAAGTAGATGCTGCACAGCTGCTCCTCCTCCACGGAGAGGCCTTTAAATCCTCTCTTTGCAACCGTTTACTAATCTAGGTCTGATTTTTAAAAATGTTATAAGCAACTGCCTGGAGTTATTAGCATGAAACCATCATGAAAAAGGGAATGAACAATTCAGAACTGAGACTGAACAGTAATTACATCACCCATTTAAATTCCCCATCCCTAAATAATTAAGGAATTCCTCAGATTATTTAGACTGTGCTTCCTTATCTGCACTGTGATTTTGGCCAGTGAAATCCCGGTGTCTTTCTGTGTGGAACTGAGGCCCCCTTCCCGTGAACAGGGCCAGCGTGGGGCTGTCAGCGTGGGAGCCCGTCTGCTGCAGACAGCTAGCTGCCAGGGAATGTCTGCTCAGAGGACGCCCGCGGCCCTGGGGTCTCCCTGCAGGCACGCTTTCTGAGGGTTCGTCTGAAGCTTTGGGGGGTTTTATGTAATACATTTCTAGATCATTCCGGGTGTCACTGGCTAACTGAAGGTCAGTGTGTGAAGGAGAAAATAGAAAGTATCCTACTGATCATGAGCATATCCCCCCGTGACTTTGCTCTTTTACACCTGCTGTCTCTGAGAAAGAACTTCCCAGGGTCTGGAAGCCGGATCTGAGTATGATTTCAGTAAGATATTCAGGTTCTAAGGGTCCTCTAACAACTAAAAGTTCAATCAGACTTTTTGAGACCCAGTGTAGGCAGCTCTTCGGCGAACCTGGAGCAGGGAGTGAGCTGTTTCTGTGCGCACAGGCTGAGTCTCAGAGCCAGAGGAAAGCTCACCTTACAGATGGGAAAGGAAGGCCATTAGGAAGGCCAAGGGAGTGAGAACCACCCAGCTGGTCAGCGGGCCTGCGGCCCCGCGGCGTGTGAGGCGCACAGGGTACTTCTACAGCTTTCATCATTTAAATGCTTCCAACATGCTCTTTTTGACTTAGATGGAACACCCATTTATACACTACAAATGTGCTTTGACTTGGGAAGAGATTGTTTTGGTTGTGCCCAGTCGAATGTAGATCCCTGCTTGAGAAGTAACTTCAGAATTACTGGCAACCTCACATGGACTGATCGTTACAAGTTCAAACAAAGAGACATTATGATTCATGATTGACAAAGCATATCTATACCCCCAGGACCTTCTGAAATGTCTTAGAGCTTCACACAGAAAGAAAAGCCATTCACCTGTAGTCAGAAATGCATTACAAGCACTAGCTGCCACCTATTATTTATTCACCTAACGCCATGATTTCTAACGAGCAGGGCGCTAATGCTAGCATACAGAAAGACGTTATAGAACCGAATGACATTAGAGTAGGATGGAAACTTACCCACAGTTTTATTCCAGCTCTGCAGTGCATATTAAGGGGTCACTGAAAATCAGCCTACGGCCATTCATCCCTTCCTAGGTCCTAAACACTCTGATCCGGACATGCAGCATGAACGTGTATCTCCTGAATCCATGGAACTATTCAGAAGTCTTCACCTGTTGCTCTGAATCCACAGTCTGACAACTGGAAATAAGCTAGGATCCCTGTAGGTGTTTTGTCTTTCTGTGAGGAGAGGCCAGAGCTGCCATGCCGCAAGCTGCCTGCCTTAGGCTGCCTCAGAGCTCATCTCCCTGCAGGGGGGTCGTGGTCACAGCCTACAGTGGGTATCGGGCATGTGAATGGTTTGTGACCGCGGCTGCCCCAGCACTTTCTCATGCTTTAATACTGCACCACCATGCTTGAGATTTTCTTAGCTTTTCTCCTGCTAGTCACATAGGGCTTCTGATAGACTATATAGTCTGAAAGAGAACACAGAGAGCCTTTATTTTCACGGTTCTCTCCATTAGCCGTCACATTCAACACGGTTCCCAGAGGCCTCGATCCGAATGTGCTGGCTGATGGGCGGCTGACAGTAAGCACGTAACCGCCATACAGTGGCTCCTGCACTGACCTGCCTCTTCAAGGCCACTTTTGCTCTGAGGAAACACCCAGAGCTGCACTGGCTGGCTGCTGGTTGCGTCTGCTGCAGATTAAAGTTAAATTCTGACCCTCTGGCGACACATCAGACATGCACGGTTGAATCTCCCAGTGGGAGTTTTGCAAAATAACACAAGTGTCTCACCACACATCTCCTGCAGCAGCTAGCTCTTTCTTTTTTTCAGAAAATAAACTTTTTTTTTTTCCAGGAAGTTGATTTGTATCCTTTTACTCACCCTCCAAAACTGTTTCAGTCTGTTCACTCCGGGCAGTTTGGAAGCATTCATCCCTGCAGGTCGGAGGCGAACCCTTTGCAGCTGGGATGTCAGTGGGACTCCCACCACTGATCTGAAGCAGAGTGAAGCTCAGTGCCTGGGGATTCTCGCAACTGGAGACACTCCCTGCCTTTTCATGCTGCTTTCCAATGACCACAGGGCTCACCACTCAGCACAAAGCAGCCAATGGCGGCACACGACGGTCTCCGCCCCAGGGGACCAGAGGGGAGCGGACATGCCCCACTGCAAGCTGATGTTGGCGGAGGAAAGACTTGGGAATGCCTCCAGGGCAGCCTGGTGAGAAACGGGGGTGTTTTCTAAATGGCCCTGCTTTCCTCGTCTTACTTCGCAGGGGCTAGATTGAAGATCATATTACGCTTGTGAAAGGTGGACGCTAAATGTTTACCTCAGCTCAAAATGACCAGCCCGCCTGACGCTGAGTGTCCCCACTGCCCCGTGGCTGGTCTTTGCTTCCTGTTTTTGGTTCTGACCATGGGCAGATGTGTGTCCAGAATATGGGGGGACAGATAGAGGTATTTCTACTCTTTCTATGATTCCTAATAAATAGTAAATGCTGATTGCATCTACTCAGAGAACTAGGGATTTGGCCATTATTCACTTACCCTTCCGCTGAAGAGTAGAGAAGCATTTCAGGGGGTATTAAGCTGGATATCGGGGAGGGTGCTGCAGCTGCCCCCTGACCTCCCTCAGCGCCCCTACCTGAGAGAAGTAACAGGCAGATGGACAGGCCTGTTGTTCATCACATCCACGTCTGCCACAGCCCTGGTGCTCACCGATTCACTCAACACATGTCTTTGGGACACTGACTCTGTGCCAGGCACTATGGTGGGTAGAAAGGTGTGAGCCAGCTTTTGACCTTTATAGTCCAGTGTCACAGTGGTTTAATTATCTTCTCTTCTCCCGTAAACAGACCGACACACCACTGAGACCGACAGCTCGTCAAGGACAGAGATGGCCACCGTCTCCTGAGTAGCTGGCGCTGTGCCCACACAGTGCTGAGGGCCTCACAGGTGCTCAGGGACCGTGGAGGGTGGCCCCAGAGCACTCCCAGGTCCCAGCCCCCAACCCGAAGAGCATCTCCTAGGAGGTGGTTCCACCAGGACAGAAGTCGGGCAGGTGGGACCGAACATGCGTAGGTCCCTCACACTCGGGCGCCTCTGCGAGGCACAGCCTCACCCAAACAGGGCCTCCTCTCAGCAGCACGCGCCTTTTGTTCCCTGCAGTCATGCCCTAGGCGGGCGACTCAGCCCCAGAGAGCTGCTGGTCAGCAAAGGGAAGCAGTGAATGGACGCCGATCTGTGGGGGATTTTCTTGGTTTAGGATATTTTAGTGTCGAGACAGGAAGGCACTAAAAGGTGGCTTAGATGCAGGGCTACAATGAATGAACTGAAGAGCTTGCGAAAATCAGCCTAACTAAACCAAGGAGGGCGAGGTGGAGCTGGGGAGAGACAGGAGAGCGAGGAGGACCGGAGAGCGGGGGCAGGGGAGGACGGGGCGATGGCCAGCCAGAAGCCATCCTCTGGGCTCTGGGCTCGGGGCTCAGGGCTCGGGAAGGGAGCTCTGTAACGGGCACCTTAGCCTTCAGCCAGCCTCCGCCCCACTCCCAACGCACAGTCACCGGAAAGAGCCCAGGCTCTGAACTGAAGGATGTGCTCTGGGCACAGCAGCAGGAGCAGGCGGGTCTGGGGACGGGACGAGCCCCAGCCTCCATCTCTGGCGAGCAGCTCAGATGCGCCGATGAAGGAAACACCGGGATCCGAGTGCAAGGAGAGAGTCCGCATAAGAAACTCCCAGACTATGAGGGATGCCTCCTTTCTGGAGGCAGGCTGACAGCTGCCCTTCCAAGGGGGATTCTATGATCCTCCACCATGTGGAGTGGAGCTGACTGTGCATGTCTTGGATCCCAACCTCTGGGTCCCTGTCACACGATCACTGCTGGCCCGGCGTGGTGGGAAAGAGGCAGGTGACGGCTCTAGTCGCGGGGTCTGGAAGAAAGCAGCCTCCACTGCACGACTTCTGGAACACCCCGGAGCTCCCATCCTGGCCTGGTGCCGGGGGTGACGGGGTGTCAAGCAGAGCCCCGGGTAGACCAGAAACAGATATGTGGCTTTAGGGAGAAATAACCCTTTCTTTTTGAGCCTCAGAGCCCTTGGGCTTTTTAATGGAGTGTAACTAGCCTATCCTGCCTGTTACAACTTATAAACTTATTTCTTTGGTTTGTCTTCTCCCAAAGCAATCAATGCTTAGACCCAAATACATTTTTTAAAGTTTTGACATGTGACAGTACTTTGCAATTTATGCAGTGAAAAGATGAGCCCATCCACCCTCCTGACCCCGGGCAGCACCCCCTTCAGCAGGCCAGACGGACAGCCACCGTCATTAGGAGATGCATGTTCTGAGCTCTTCACCACTCAAACACTTTCAAAAGGCCAGAAGTCACAATTTAAGTCTGCTTGGAGATGCAAGGGATCCACTGACTGTCTATAAACATAAAGCACCTCATATATTAACTATTTTCATAAAATAAAGCTGCCCATTTCTGCCATTGGTGTAAAGGACGTCTAGGCATGGCAAGCTTGGTTCCTCAGCCACTGAATGGCGAGGATAGAGGACCTATGACCTTTATTTAATGTTGTCATTGATAGGCTGCCACTATTTAGGCCATTCACATTCGAGACAGGGACGACTCACTTGAAACCAGGGCTGTGCAAAGAGCCGCTGTAGGGATGGGGGGGTGGAGTGGGGACAGGTTTTTAATGCCTCTCAAATTATGGCATGGCACCACTGTCGGGAGGGTAGCATCTCCTTCCTACCTGAAAGACAGAATGTTATTTTCTTTGCATGGAAAACCAAGAGAAAAAAACGGTCATAATCTTATGAGCTTCAAGGTTTACTGGAACTTAGAAGTTCTCACAGCAGTTTTCAAGGGGTGTGTTTCTGTATTTGGGAGTCAAATGTATCAGATCTGTATGTAGTCCATTGATCATGTCAATATGGAAATACAATGAGTTAACACTTGGTAGGTCTCTTCAGCTTTCCACTTAAGTCAAAAATTAGGCAACACAGAGAGCTATAGGAATCGGTACTGCTGACGAAATTATTCCAAGCCAAGGGACTTGAACTGGCAGAGGGCCTAGTCTTTCCCCTTTAAAGAGTCTTGTAAGTAAGATCTGTGGCCTAAGGACCAAGAAGAGCTGATTAATATTTCATTGATGGCTGGTAAAAATAATGTGGACTTGGATTTATATAATTTTGGAAAGGTAGGCACGATGGATTTGTAACCCTGGAAGCAGACTGTGGAGAACTTAAGCATCAGAAAAACTGAATCACTGAAAAATATGGGTGAGAAAATGCACGTTTCTGATACTTCATTATGCAAAGGTTTTAAAAACAATTGGATTCTGTCATGCTTACTGCATTCTTTCCATGTCCTTTATACTTTTGTCATCCATGTCACTTCGAAAAAGCTAGGATATTCATGGAGTTCAGCATGTGGAATAAAAAGGACAGCTGTTGAAGTTTTTAAAAAATTGACCTTAGCTCGAATATTTTGTTAATAAGCTATCTGTAAGTGTTCACACTTCCTTATATTTCTCTGTAAAAAGATTTTTCAATATTTTAAGTCAGAATCCTCTTGTGAGAGTCCAAATCTGTATGACCTTGTCGGCAATCAAGGACTGTGATGTCATTTTTAGCTAAAATTTTACCAAAAATAACACTAATGATTTATTGGTTTTCAAATAAATGAGTCTGTCTTCACCTAATTTTGCCTTATTCGAAGGGTATAAAGTGAATACACTCAAAGTGATTGCAAAGCAGCATGAAATATCATGCAATGGGAGATTACACAGAAAAGTAACAACAATGACTATAGTTTCTTGACTTTCAAAAGATGAAAGTGGTGTAAACTCAGGCCAGCTTCCCAGAGTGTCAGTGACTCCTGGCATGGATGAGACTTACAATAAGCCTGCGGCGGAAGCGGAGTGTTGATTCCGGGAAAAGGGGAGGGACAGCCGCTACCGTGCTGGCCTGGTGGGGGGGGTGTGCACGGAGGCGGCAGGGCATGATGAACAAAAGCCTTGTAGTCTCCCCCGGTTATAAACAACTCTGGATGATTTATCACTTGATTTTCAGAGGCAACATTCATGAAATAACAGTCACTTTTATGTGTAAGGACTGGGATTTCAGGCAATCAAGAATTTATCTCCAGAATCTACAGGCCTATGGCTTCTATTGTAAAATAGCCATTTCAAACTCATAGTTTCTACTCTGATTTGAGCAGCGGCTGAAGTGCTGTCCACTCTGCAGCCACTCGGACTTCACTCGGACACGCTGCCCTGCCATCCGCACCTCCACTCGCACTCCTGGCTCAGCATGGAACCTACCAGCTCAGGTCTATGAAAATCGGGCATCTCCTTACTTTCTCCATAACACAGTGGACTCTGGATCCCATGTTCTGCCGGACAGGATGGCAGCAGGCTTATCTGCCACCACGGGGGCCTCCCCCAGGACTGTTCCAGGGTCCTGTGGGTTTGTGCAGCATCAAAGCACAGGGGAGGGACCTGGGCCCACTGTCACGGATTACAGGACTTCATTCATGCTGCATCATTTCTTCCATGTGGCAGCCGCTGCTTCTGCACAGGCTTGGGACACAGAACTCTTTGGATGGGCTTAGGACCTAAAAGCCCAGGCCCCAGCCTCCAGAGGGGCACTGGCTGTCCTTACCCTTGGGGTCTCGCCTCTTCCCCCGGGCCCCATCATGCAGCAGTGCAGACCCCTGCTCCAGGATCCAGGCCAGCTTCTCCTCCTGGTCTGAGGCGATTTCTTCTCCTGTTGCTTCTAGAAGTTCTCTAACCTCCTCCTCCCAAGCTGGCCCCCTGACACAAACTGTAAAGAGCAGTCACAGAATGAGACAGGAAATCTACAGGCAAGGACCTTTGCAAACTGTCATGTTCTAGACAAATATTACCTGCACATAGCAGGGTAAAGCCATGGTCACTACTTCCTTCAATGTGCAGAGACGTGCATGTGAGGTTCTCAAGTCAACGGTGCCCCAATGCTGCAAACACTGAAACAGAGACTTCACCTCAGCTTAGTGCTTCTCAGAGAGCTGCTTTCTGCAAGCATCTACAGCTTATTAAATCTATGATATGTCTGCCAGGGATGGGCAGAGAAGGCCCATTTGGTGTACTTTCCTGCCTTCCTGTGGCTTGTGGCTTTGTGGTCAGGGACTGGAGATAGGAGCCGAAGAAAAAACACTAATAATGATGGTCAGCACGAAAGCACTTTGAGAGGCATGGTGATCCTGGAGGGCGACTCAGAGTTCGCCCCACAAAGACTTCCTTGCTTCCTGATCAGATGGGGGATGCTAACCTCCCTGCAGTAATTGCAGGATGTCGTCTACATAAAGGTTTTATCTTCATATTGGCAATGACCTTTTGTTCTTCAAAGCTTACTCAACAGAGATGTGCAAATTCTACCTTCTGTAGGGATTAAGTATCAAGACCTAAAATTTACTCTCAGGATCTGGACCCAGGGTGTGTTACCCTCAGTGCCCTGGTTGGGAGAGGAGTGGGGCAGCTCGGTTTCCTGGGGGGCTGTGGGCCCGGGGCCAGGGCCTCTGTGCTCTGGCCTCAGCTCTGGGCCAGCCCCACCTCTCCAGGCCTCGTGTCTCTCCACTAAGTGGCAAAGGGAATGATGTTTCCATATAGTCTGTGGCTTCTGCTCAGCTCTGGAAGTGCTCCATCCAGTGCTGGAGGCCCGCTGCTATTACCCCACTGCCCTGCATCTCAGGCAGAGCCGGTAAGGGCAGGGCCAGTCTGCGTTGTTCGCATCAGAGCTGATTCCTATAAAAAGGGGAGAGGTGAGCAGATGGCCCTTTTCTGTGGAAAATCACCAGCCGGATGTCCTCCCAAGTGCCCAGAGCATGCCGCTCCGGGGCAGGGTCCTCAGTGGGGGGCCCGCGGCGCGCCTTCCTTAGTCCGCAGCTCCGGGCCCCCGCACCGGGCTTTAGTCTCATTCCCTCCTTTCCATGTCTTCATGTCTACTTCCATTTGATAAACTTACACAGGCATTTTTGCTTTTCTCCTATCTTCCTCTGAAACCTCCATTTAAGGCAGATAATACGCCGCCTTTCTTTGCTTAAGCTTTCTTTCTTACGGTGGTCTCACAGCTGACTCCAAAGAGACGTCTCTACTTTCAGGGGCTTACGGCTCTGCATTGATCAACAGCTTATCCTACGTGGGGGACATCGGCTTCTACACAGCTGCTGTGAGCCAGGTTCCTCTACTGAACATGTATGAGCCTCTGCAAAATCCTTCAAAATAAACTGTTCCCCACTGAACACCATGTATGTTTTCCACTGACACAGGCAGCAGGTCCCCGACTGGAGGGAAGCGTGGCTGCGGGAGTCCCCGCAGCAGCTGACAGAGCCCTGTCCAGGAGGTCTCCGCAAAGGAGGCCCGACTCACTAAAGAAAACCCGACGAAGCTCTGGGAATCACAGGCTCAGATTAGAGGAGTGTTTCACTCTGTGCGCGCACACACACACACACGTTTCACCTGACATATTTATCTTTAGCACTTTGTAAAGCATTCTGATTTATCTTTTCTTTCCCATTCACTTCTATATTTGTAAAGACGGTCTCACTACATCAATTCCATGATCCACTGGGTCTCAAGCAGCGGCTCGGGAATCCCTGGAGTACAGCACTGGTTTTCCGGTGCGGGGGGCAGAGGACCGCCTGAGTGCGCGCCGGCCCTGCACGCTTGTTACTCATCTCCACAGAGATTCTGATTCAGTAAATGTCAGATGAGCCACAGAATTCTGCACTTTCAACTAATTTCCCAGGGAATGCGACTGGCTTCCAGACAGTCCTTCGGTACCAGTACTGAATCAGAACCTACATTTTCACTCAAGTCACTTGGTGAGGATATTTTCCAAGAAGGAATTTCATCAGATATTTCTGAACTGTCAATCCATCCTCCTCCATGGCTGATACTCTCAGAACAAACATGTACCTCAGCTACGGACCCTGTCCATGGCCAGAAGGCAGTCGACGCAAAGAGCTGTCGTAAATCGATACCAACGTACCCTCCCACGGGCGCGGGTCATAAGCCGACGACCCACCCACCGGGGAATGGTGGCGCATTAGTTTTATGTTGCTGTCATAACAAATTGCCACAAACATAGAGGCTTGAGGCAATAGTTCTTTATCATCATATAGTTATGTAGGTCAGAAGTCCACACAGTGAGACTAGATGTGCTGTTCAGGGTCTGACAATGTGGAGATCAGAGCATTGGCAGGACTTCGTTTCTTCCTAGAGGCTCTGGAAGAACCTGTTTCCAAACTCATTCTGTTAGCAGGGCCCATGGGATCACACTGAGTCCCTCCAATAATCCAAGATACCCTCCTTATAAAAGGTCCCTTAGTAACATTAATTCCATCTACAAAGTCCCTTTCCCATGTACCATAATGTACCCATGGGTGTAACACCAGGGGACAGAAAGCCCTGGAGTCAAAATCCTGCCTACCATGGTAGGTCAGCAACTCCATCTATGTGCAAGGCAGTTTTAAACAGTAAGAATAATTCAAGCACGAGACACTTCAACTGGAGAACAACTCCATTATTAGATGATATTAAAAATAAATAAAAACTAAATTAATTCGGTTTTGCTCTATTGAACCTAAATTCAACCAGAAGCCTTTCCACAGGGAAGTGAATAACTTAGACATAATGTCTGGTTTTAGTTTCAGAGGTTGGGAGCCAGCAAGAATCCTCTGAAACTTTATTGAATAATTAACTTCCTTAGTTGGTTTTGCTCAGAGATGTAGTTTTGTGGACAAAAGCCCTCTTTAGCCACGGATATCTACCACCTTCACTCCTCCATCACCACACGGGGCTCCACCATAGCTCAGCACTGCTTCCATTTGCAAATCAAGCTCTAAGCACACCCAACTGGCCAAATGAACATCACTTTCAATCACACTGAATTAAACAGGAAGCAGAAGATTGAAGAAGGGGCTCTAGAAAAGATGAGAGGAGAGGGAGGAGAGAGAAGAAAAAGGCAGGAGAGACACTAGGGAGAAGTTATGAGGGGAAATCAAAGATGCTGGTGGGGAGGGCGGAGGGGAGGACGGCGCCTGAGATGCAGGAATTAGCAACTTGTCTTCACTACAGGGATCCCTGTGAAATATATTAAAATAAATTGTTTAACCTTGAGGATATTGATTTACCTGCAAAGAGCCAGGCTTACAGTAATGGAGAGATGATGATAAAGAAAATTTTAAGTAAAACAAAACATTGGCAGATGGGTCTGTGAACATGGTCTTCCATGCCAAGATGGATTAGTCTTAGTTTTGTAATTAGTGATGACAGACTGTTTCTTAACATGTGTAAGTGCCAAAGGTTAATTCCCAGTATAGGTCTTTCCATAAAAAACATGCACCATTCCCTGGAGATCTGCTTCACAACAATGAGAATATACTCAACACTATGGAGCTGTACATTTAAAATGATAAAGACGGTGCATTGAATGTGTGTTTTGCCCCCCACACACAAAGCGTGCCACCCACTGTAAGTGCATCAGCTCCTCTAATTCTGTCCAACCGTGTTTAAGGTTGGAATTCTTTCTATTTGCATTTTCTACTGCGGGAACTAAAACTTTGGGAGAGGGAGATGTGTTCAAAGTCATGCAGCTAATGGGCGGTGGAGCAGTTGGCACTCGAAACAGCGTGACGCCGGCTCCTTGGTCATAACCATTTCACTCTTCTCTCACCCGAAGAAAACTGTAAATTATTTTAAAAATGATCTGTGACCAGAAGCATGATAGGGAGGCATGTGTGGGAAAAAGCCATCTCCCAGAACACAGACAGTTGGAGGTCATCATTTAAAGGACTTACACTTGGAGTTTCAGCATTCAGATCCGCACAGTTTCACGCAGCAACTGGGTACAGCGAACGGGGGCAGCGGTGCCCGTGCTCTGAGGCAGCCATCCCACCTGCGTGGGCATCCTGTCCATACTTTTCATTTTAGAATTTTCTTAGTCATTCTACTACATTGCCCTTGCTTAACACAAATGACCATGAGTTCCATTTGATTCACGCTGGCACCGTCAGAAACGGTTTTTGTTCTACAAGTACAAATACGGGTAATGTTATTGTTAAAGGGATACATCAACCAGGAACTGCTATTAGGCCAAGACATGAACTCTGTTTGCCAAAATTCCTGTCAAAAAAATGAAAGTAGTTAGGATTTGAGATTCATTCTAACATAACCAACGAGGAAATCCATTTACTCCTAACAAGTGCCCTTAAATGCAAAAATAGACTGTCCTTTGTTACAGTTCTGTTCCCGTTATGGATTTTTAACAAACAAAATGGATTTTGTGATGAAGACACACTTGTAAATAATGTCTTCTGTTAAAGCCTCCGACCCCAGTGGTGTCAACGCTTTGGGAGAGCCAATCACATTAAGTATATTTGCCTATGCTAACTGCCGAAGCTGTGGCCCAAGACTTGGAGATGTACTTTACCCAAGGCAAGGAGGTCTTGGTTACATATTCTCATGCGCAGATCCTTGAAGCTGATGACAATGCAAAGTGCGTTTCTCTGCACCTGGAACGGCCGGGCGTTGCCCAATGCCTCCGCGGCACGCAGCGCAAACAAATGCCGCCTTCGCCCTGCTCTCCTGAAGTCGTTTGCAATCTCACCATTAAATTTGTTTTCTTCAGCATGGCTCTTACTGCTCCTTGCTATCTTCTCGTCTAGATATTTATTCCTGTCCTCTTCCCTGCATGGTTTCCAAGGTGCCTCAGAGCTCTGGGCACATGGTCGGTGCGGCGGGAAGGAAGGAGGAAGGGAGGAACTGGCGCCGTGTCTGCACAAATGCCGGAATGTGGCTCAATGAGAGAGAGGCAGGTCCTTTCTAATGGGAGACAGAAGCCAAAGGAGACTGGACCTTGGGCTCTCTTTGGGTCACATACCTCTCTGCATTCCACTGCGCGCACCTGCACAATGAGAACAATAGCGCTTACCCGGATTCATTCATTATGTGGGTGAGGAAAACCAGAAAATAATTTACCACTGTTAGATATGCTCACGAGACAGACCATCCTAGAGTAGGATGGGAAAAATAGGGGGTGGTGGGGTTTCCCCCCTGATGTCCCTGGTTTGGGCAAGGAAGCTCGCTGCTCTTTGGGGAGTGAAGGTAGACGGCGGGCCTGGGCAGTGCTCCAGCTCCAGTGCTCTCTCCCTGGACCTGGCACACCGCTCTCAGCTAAGGTCAGACTTTGTTCTGCTGGAACGTGTTGCCCTCTTAGGCCTGGGGCTGCAGCTGTGGTTGGTAATGGGCTTCAAGCAGATGCTTGATTTACATGAGTTCTTGAAACCGACATATAGATGACTCGTTTGAACTCAGACTCAGTTAGCCCCCTGCCCACCAAGCGGGGTCTTATGAAGGAAGGCACCGAAAGGTGCTGAGAACAAAAGCAGAGTCCCTCAGGGGCTTTTCTAGAGCATGACTGCGAATGACCAACTCTAACGGCTCAGCTCAGGGAGTGAAAGGCCGTGGCTGCGTGGTCGTCCGACATGTCTATCAAACAGCTGCCTCGCGCCAGGCGCTGGGACGGACCAGGAGGGGCGGCAGTGCACAAGGACGGACCAGTGCCTGCTGGCAGGGTTTCCCAGGGTAGGAGGCCACGCAAACTACTTCCAGCTTTATCGGCTCTACATGGGCAGTGGAGTTGTTCAGAGCGTTTTGGATGATGTTTGAGCCATTAAAAACCATGTGGCCCCACCCTTTATTTCGCAGAGGAGAAAAGGAAGCCCAGAGAAGCCGGACAACTAGCCCAAGGTCTAAGAACCCAGGCTGTCAAAGGAAAGCTCGGGTACCTACACACTCAGAGAGCATGGCTCTTGCTTTAAGCCAATGAATACGTCGATCTGGTTCCATCATCGCACACCAGCAGTGGCAGGACGGGAAGGGGGTGGCGTGAGGTTCTGAGATGGCTGCGCTGTGACCAAGGCGTGGCCGTTTCTTCTCAGCGTGAGCCAACCGCTGATGAAATATCTTATGAGTCCCGTCATATTGGTCAACCAATTCTCCAAGTTAGAAAGTGACTTTGGCAATACAAACCCAGGCTTTGGGGGAGAAAAAGATGCTAACCCAGTGACAGAGGATGAACTGATCCATAGAGTCCAGTCTAGAAGCAAAAATTTTGTTCTGGTACGTTCTATATCTGCCATGGTCACAGGCAAAGGTCAGCCATAGGCAGCCAGGTCTTATCAGAAACCTAAGCAATGCCTGGATAGTAAGTCATGATAAATAAGGAGTCTCTATGCAGGTCCTGAGGTCAAAGACCATTTCTGAGCCCCTGTGTAAATAAGAGCCTGGGGCAGGGGTATGGAAACAGCCCTCATGCAGACAACAAACCAGACCTACAGGGAAGCTGGTCTGAGAAGCAGGGGACAGGCTAAGGCAGCATGTCCGAGGGCTGGGTCCAAAGAAAAATTGGGATTAGCAACTCAAGGGTAAAGGATAACAGACAGGACTTAGAGGGGAGTTCCAGGAGATGGAACCTGAACCCCTCAGGGCAATGGCTTCCAAGAGGGGGACCCTTTCAGGACAGGCCTCCAGCCGTGCCTCCAGCCTCGCCCATGGTCCAGACGGCGCCCGGGAGCTGGGACAAAGATGGCTTTGACTGGAGCCACATGGTGATGGCTTTTGAGTGCGGCTCCACCCCCTGTATCAGTGCGACCTACAAAATGAAGGAGGGGTACAGGACTAAGGGCTGGGGACTCTGAGGAAGTGGAGACCGTGCACGGTACGCTCTGGCTTAACCTTGATGGAAGTCCTGGCTTCACTTACTAGCTGCTGGAGGGATGTTGGACGAGACACTTAGCTCCTTATGGTAATACAACAAGTGGCGATGGCGGTGGTGGTGGTAATAGCTAACACGAGCGAAGATCCCCTTTGTACTAGTGCTGCTGTAATGTATTAATTCATTTAATTTACCCAAATAACCAGATCAATTAACCTGTGAGTTAAAGGCTATTATCACCATTTTAAAGTTAAGGAAACTGAGATACAGAGAGTAAAATAATCTTTCTACAGGCACAGGATGGTCGGTATTGGCACTGGAAGTGGCACGCAGGTTCCCAGAATCTGGCTTAGCAACAGTTGGTTCTGTTGCACGTACAAGTGGGGACCAGGGTGACCCCTGTCTGATGTCAGCTCCCTCTGGGCTCACGCATCCCGTGCCTTCCCTCTCCCAGCAATGGATTGTGCCCCACAGGCCACTGCCTAGGGTGGTCCAATTACTCAGGACTGATCCAAGCACCTCATATACCTACCACAGGACTGTTTCAAGGGGTGGGCATAGGATCTATACTAGGTCAATGGGATTCTTGCCTGAGATTCTCCAAACTGGAGCTGGAGAAGAGAAGCCTCCTTCCTCTTTACAGGAGACCTCAGGAGAGCAGGGGCTCATCTCCTCTCCCTCCCTAAGTGGAGAAGGCAGCAGGGGGAGTGAGGTGGGGGGAAGGGGGCAGAGGAGGGGCAGAGCGTCGCCGCGTCCCTGCCAGACCGTCCCTAAGACCAGCCTTGGTCTTGCCCAATCCACAGCTCTGACCTTTTTTAGCGAAGGGCAGTTCAAGTTGGTTCTCACCATTTGTTAGAAAAATATAACTGACCAACTGACCTATCTAAACTTTGATTTCTTCATCTAAAAACTGGGACAATAGCACCGTTACTGGGCAGTGCTGGGAGTTTGATAGCTAGTGCTTCCCGAGTGCTTGCCTGTGCCGCCGGAGGGTGGGTGCTCACGAGGGCTCCCCATGGTCGGTGTCATGGTTACTGCAGGAATGCATTCCACATTCCCCTGACAAGTCGCCATAAAGCCCCAACACGTGATCAGTCCTGGGGTCGATGGAACACGAGTCAAGCTGGACTCAATGATGAAGAGACTATCAACTTGACAGACCGGGATAAAAGGCCCATGTGAAACGCCGCTGCTGACAGATAGGCCTCCGCCCCAGCCTGGAGAGCAGCGGTTTGCTGGGAACACATCAGGCCCGGTTTCAGTCACTCCTGTGCCGGGCCCTGAAGGACAGGTGACAGTGCCTACTGCCCCTCCTCAGAGTAGAGGGGGTGAAGGGTGGCCCAGGATGACACAGTGTGGAACCATCACGCCTTTCCACCCCCGCGCCCCATTCTCCGGGGATGGCGGACCAGCGGGCTCTGCTGGGGTGATCAGTGCATTCATGTGTCTGTCCGTCCCTGTGTCCCTGGATTCGGATGGCTGGCCTGGATAAAACAGCTCATTTATTGATTGATCCTGGGTATCTACCCAGAGCAGGAATAAGGCCTTCCGGGCTCTCCCGTCTGTCTGGGCTGCTGCAGTCTCAGAGCCTCAGGACCCCGAGCTGCTTTTCTGTCAACTCCGCCACCTCTGGGGAGACACGAGTTTGAGGTGCTGTGGCTCTGCTCCTCCCCTGGAGGCTGGCTTCCCCAGTGTGACCCGCGGCAGTCTGTCCTTCCGTGTCGGCATCTGCCTCAATCGAATCTAACAGGGAGAAACAGATTTACTCACTGACAGAGGCTCCGAATGAGATTGGATGGGGGCCCAGAAAGCAGAATAGGGCGGAAAGTTGCCTGACAGGTGCGAGACGGGCAGTCCGTGCCGGGTGGGGCACCCAAGCGTCTGCTCTGAGCGACTGTGCCCGCGTTCTCCGCAGACCATCAGCCCCGTAGGCCAGCCTGGACACAGGTCTATGCACTTCCAGTGACAGGCTCTCGGCTTTGAGCCACACATTTAATCCCACATGGGCCTCAGTTTACCCTTCTGAAAAATAAGGATAATAATAACTATCTTACAGGCATTTGGAGTGATTAAAAGAAATCATTTGTGCTGAGCAGTTTATAAATAGTGAGTGCCTTTTGGCAAAATGACAAAGTCACTAATTTAACTAAATTAATCCAGAAAAATCTGGATTCTTCTTGCTAGGTCAGCACAGAGCTAATGTTATAGGGCCTGACTACAGAGCATGAATGCCCCTTGAAAATGGCTACCAACTATTGCGTGGCCACAGCCCCCAGATGCTGTGCACTTACTGGGATGCAGCAGATGACGCCCAGCCAGCTAGCTGCCCTGGAAAGCGCCAGGTGGGAGTGGCTGCTGAAAATCCTCCAGTGGACAGTCACTTTTGGAAACTGAACAATGCTTATGCAAAGAGTTTAACTCCCCAAATCTCAAGATCTAGCTTAAAATATGGAAGCATTTCGGACTGATCATTGGCCTTGGGCAAAAAAACATTACCTCAGCAAGTAAGCTCACGTTAAGAAATATAAATGTCAGCTTAAAACATTCTGACGGTAGCTGCGCTCAGGACGTCCCTGGCACCTGCAGCCTCTCTTTGTGCTGACGTTTGGCACTCATCTGAGGAGCTTCTACAAAATGCCATTTGCTAAGCATTAGGTTTTCCATGTGGCTAAGTTCTCAAGTCTAGGGTGATATATTTCACAGTATTCACTTCATATTTATCTCCCCACTCTCCCCTCAGTGCCTTAAAGACCTTGCTGGTCCCTTCGAATGATTGTACCGTTTCTAGTTCATTACCTGACCTGAAGGCAGAGCTGACACCACCAGAAACTGTGGGCACCGGGCAGTCGCCCAGCCCATTTCCACATCATGGACAGACAGAGGTGCATGGGAAAACATGTCCCTCACCAAAATCCAAGCATGAGCACATAGTACTTGCAATTTAATTTTAAATTCTTGGGTGGAAAATACCTCCCTCTTTGCTGGCCCCAAATGACCAGAACAGGGCTGGGTTGAGAAGAGATACTTAATAGATCCTTGCTGACTAGGAATAGTAAGGCTTCCTTCAAAGACAAGCAGGTGAGTAACTTACTTTCAATTACTACTTAAGAGATATTTATCTTGTCCTATGCAAAATTTGGGACTTGAGAGTAGAAAACAGATTTGCATTTTGCACAGGTGAGCTACCCATCTGACTCCATGGGAGCAAATCCTGAGGAGAACCACAGACCTGCCAATGAATGTCCTGCTTCCAGGATCCCGGTGCCAAGGTGTCAGAGTCCAGGGCAGGATAGCCTGGTGGCGCTCCTGGCCAGGGCGATGGCCAGGAGATAGACTCTCAGATCTCACCGGCTGCTGGCAGGGGAAGAGGCAAGGCCAAGGAGAAGCCAGGCTGTTCCCTCATTTCAGGGGACTGGAAACCCTTTTCCTGTCTTTGCAACGCCCCAAGGTTAATGTGTGCAGTGCAATACATTCCAGCTTTCTTTGCTCCAAACATAACCACACATAGACGGCTTCATGCTCCCATTTTCTCTTTTCTCTACTGAAGTCACCCCTTATTAGTCCCACTGAAAGTTGTAGTGGGAAACATGGGAAAAAAGAGGAGATATGCACAGACTGGAGAAGCGTGGACGCACAGGAAGAACTAGCAGGCTGAGAGGCCAGGATGGGAAGGGGAAAGAAGAGCGTGCAACAGAAAGCAGAGTGAAGGTGAAAACGAGAAAGGCGGGTTCTTGGCTGTCCCCCGAAGCCACAAAATGTCCTCTGGGGCGAGCCTTCCTCCACGCACACACACGTAGCTCCTTGTTGTGACGTCTATGGCAGCAACGTAAACAAAGGAAGCTCCGTGCACCATTCCTGCCCCTGCCAGATTGCAGGACCCCTGATGAGACCAGGAACTGCTGTGACCCACCACGCAAATAGAGCTCCCTGTGTTTACTCGTTGAGTACGTGAATTAAGAACTGGACACAAAGGAGGAAGACACAGAGGAAGAGACGGGTGGTGCAGAGCATTGTTCTTAGAACAATCCTGTAAGTGCAGGCTCAGAGCCTCCTTCTCACACCAAGACTTCTGGGCCGCTGGTTCCCAGACTGCCCTTTGCTTTCTATGTCAGCCTGAGAGCCGGATGTCCGTGCTGGCCTTTGGCGCCTTCCAAGCAGCCTCGTGTCTCCAGTGGGCATACACTGTCTCCCCAACAAGACTGTGCAGGCACTTTCTCTTTTTGCCAAAATACGTTCTTTTTCGTATGAAGCGTCACCTTTGACCCCCCGCCAGGGGTGCAGGCATGCCAAGCGGTAGGTGCCTAAGCTCCTTAACAATCCTCAAAAGCAGAGGCTCCCGGCCTGACAACCTGTGAAACTTTTTATACACATACACCTGTGATCCGCTGTTGAGTTCTGCAGTCAGTACATAAGGGAAAGGGCCCCAGGTCTGCATTCTCCAGTTTCCAGAGGAGGATTTGTGCTGCCGGCCACTCCTTGGCTACCAGAACTCCCTGCCCCTGGCCCATGTTTAACTGTTTCTCCTTCCCCCTCAGGACGCCTGCATGCTCCCTCCTAGCTCCCGAGATTCCGCTCCAACCTCGGGGTTCTCTGCCCTGCTAGTCCTCTGACAAGGACACTTCACGTGAGGAGACCCAGAGGGGCACCCTCAAGGGGCCTCCGCGCAGCCCGCACCCCCGGCACCCGCACGTCCTGCGGGAGGTGTGCCCTGTGACGCAGACGCAGCTCTGCCGTCCGCTCAGCAGCTAGCAGGGGCCTGGCACAGGGTGCGGTTCGCTAAAGCTCTCTGGTTGACAGATTTGAAACCAAGGATGAAAGAGAGTCTCAAACTGGATGAGTTTAGTAAGGCTGTGAACTCCAACTGTAGATACGAGTGGGAAGAAGGGGCCAAATCCCAGCTGGGAAACAAAGCTTCTTTAAAATATTGCAAAAGATACTGCTCTGGGGATGCCAAGGGCAGAAGAATTGCAAGACACCCAAAAAAATGAATTGAACAAGAAAAAGTACAAGAGAGGCATTAGTTAGAACAAAACCAAATAGCCTGAAACTGTTTATTTTGCATGAGTATCTGATGCCCGGAGGAGGAGGTGCCAGTGTTGCCAAACACAATTTACTTTTAGAACACAGAAAATTCTCTCTCTGAGGAATCAAATATACAAGTTCATTGAAAGGCATAAAAATGGCTATTTAAAGTATCCCTGGAACCTAGCAAAGTGCATGGTAGATAGTGCAAGCTCTTTATTTGCTGAGCAAAGGAATGAATGAATTGGACAAGAAGAAAGAAGATTTAGGGGAAGAAATAGGCGCCTGGAATCTTTACTAGAGAGCGCACTTCTGTTCATTGGAAGCTCACAGCAAGGCGTCTTGACCCCTGGCCCTCCAGACAGCCCATATAAAAGCCAGTGGTCATGTCCTTGGAAACACATACCCGGGCATGCCTGGGTGTGGCAGTCTTATTATACCAGACAGAGTGTGGAAACCACCCAAATTTCCATCAAGTGGATGGACAGACAAACGCACTCTCTGGGTAAAATGGAGTATTATTCAGCCATAAGTAGGAATGAGGCTCTGCCGCACACTACAACATGGACAGGTCTTCACAGCACTGTCCTAGGAGAAAGAAGCCATGAACATGAGCTCGCACATGATACGGTCCCAGTTCCAGAGTACAGCTGGACAGTGGAGGCATGAGAGCCTCACCAGAGGTTGGGGAAGCTGGTGGAGGGATGGGTGAGAAGTGACTGCTGACAGATGTAGGGCTTCTTTCTTGGACAACGACGATGCTCCAAAGTCAGGCCCAGGTGACCGTCGCATGATTCTGTGAATATACTAGAAAACGCTGAATTGTACCTTTCAAAAGGGTGGGTTTCATGCTATATAAATTTTATTCCAATGAAGCTGTAAAACAAATGGGATGGTCAGTGCGAAGCACCATGTCAAGTCGGATACACTGATGGTGTGTTTAACAGGATTGCGGAGGTAATCACGCAGTCATCTGTTGCCTTTCTGGCACTCGGAAAAGTCATGGATGTGAGAAGGAGTGTTCACTGACTTAATTCGTAGAGGAAGGGAGAGAGAGCGACTTTTAAAGGCCTTGTATTAGAAAACCTAGGCACCTATAACCTCCACTGGAGATGTGCTCCTTGGATGGCCGGGGACCCACTGGCCTGTCAGTCGGACCATGACAGAGGCCAGGCCACAGGGGCTGGGCAGAGGCCTGCTGGGCCAGTCAGAGTAAGAGGCTGAGGCAGAATGTGGAGGTTGCTGGTGGTAGCTGAGCAGACAGGCGGGCACGGCAAGTGGCGAGGAACCATGGGGCCATGCATACCCGTTGCTAGTCTAGGTGGAAGGGTCAGCCATGTCTCAAAGGTTGCTGCCTGTGAGGAGTGCGTGAGCCCCCAGCAGGAGCCCAGAGAGGAGGGCTCCTGTCCCCGAGGGCAGCTGGCAAGGAGGTGAGCCCAGGGCAAAGGGGCGGGAGTGCACTGGCTGCAGCAGCCTGCCACCGGCCCCCCTAACTGTGCCCTGGGGCACCACCTGCACCCCACGAGCCATGTGAGACCCCCTATCCTTTCCCGGGGCCGTAAGCCTCTCTGATCACAGCTCTTAGGATAAACAACCCCCAGCCCAGCTACCCACTAATCCCACTGGAAAAATTCACTGACGTCAGAAAGCACTCCTGTGCCAGCCCATTTGGGAATCTCATGAGTACACCTGCCTTACTAATGGGGCAGTTATGATTTACATTTGAACTACAACGCCCACAAATCTTACAAATTGCTTTTGGGGAAATCTGAGGTGAAGCTGTTGCTGGAACAGCTATGTATTCTGACATACTGGAGCAGGTTATTCGGTTAAGCCAATGAACGAAACTAAAAATGCTCAAGATAATTGAAGGGTGATTTAAAATTGAAAAGAAATAAAGATAAAAACAAAAATAAGTGTGACAGAAAACCAGGGCCAGCTCCAAATGCTGGCAGCACAGGGTCCCAGCTGCGGGGTTTCAGCTCAGCCTCCGGTGCGGGAAACAGCTTCTGCGGCTTTGCCAGGCACTCGCCGGGAGCCAGACTCAGGGGACAGAGGCGGGCCTCGCTACCCCGCAGCCGCACGCGTTTTCATCTATATTTTCAAGAGTTCAATAGCCTCCCATGGTGCACTTAGCAACTCTACATATATACAAAAATAAACATCTATGGAATTGCAGGTCACTCATCCTGGAAGAACCGTGGTGTGGAAACTCATGTTTGCATTAGTTTGCGGCCCATTCATGGGACACTCGGAGTCTCGGGCAGACCAGGGACACATTTGGTGAATCCCAGCACTGGACCAGACCCTCCTGCGCACTGGCGAGGCCCTAACCTCACCCAGGTGTCTTACCTGGCAGACTGAGTCTCTGCCCTTCACCACATTGTCTCTGAACTTTGAGAAGATCAACCCCAGAATATTTTTGCAGGAGGTGGAAAACCAAAAAAAAAAAAAGTATTTATAATTAAACGAAATCTTCCTTAGAACATATGTTTAACCAGAGGACGTTTGGCTAATACACAGGATAAATGCTGAGAGATAAAATTACGAACTTTCAGTTTTCTGATGATCTTGCCACTTGAGTAAGGTTAATTCAGCCGAGATTTAAGCTGATCTGCTCGGTCTGCTCTCTCCTCAGGGACCACCCAATACTAAACTCTATTCTTTGACTTTTCAGAGGTGACCAAGAGAGCTGACAATGTCCCCATCAAATGGCTTCTCTGGGAAGGCTTATGTTGACCTCAGCTCTGGCCTTTTCCTGGAAAATTAAGTAAAGTGTCCCTCTTGGAAGAAAGGAAGGCTGAAGCCAGGACCTGGCATCTCACCTCTCCAGCAGTAAAAGGCGTGACTTGGAGCCTCTGAGGCTCGTCCACTCCGCGTCTCCCCCAGACTCGCAGCACCAGGCCCTGGGTGTGCCCCCAGCAGGTGCACCCACCCTACAGGCACTCAGTATTCCCTCAGCAGCAAGAACATCCAGCCGAACATATGACTGATGCCAAAGGCATGAGCCCAGGACGGTGAGGCACTCTACTGTTGTTATCTCCTCTAAAGTTTTAGGGTGTGTCTATTACAATAAAAAGCATTTCTTTCAGAGGAAAAATAAAGCCTGTGTGGATCTCAGGCGGTGGCAGGGGCTGTCATCTCGCGTCCACAGCCACCCACCTCCCATCACCACAGGCCTCCTGACGTGTTACTCCAAACCACATGCCTGACTCACCCAGCGAAGGTGGCTCTGCATGGCCACACGATGCTTTTCTCCAGGACAGCTATCAAATGGGCTGCGTTTGGTTAATGAAAATCTGCCCTTTGGTGTTTGTAGGAAACCCACCTGTGGGCAGTGACATCATTTTATCTGTTTTTTACAAAGAGAGAAAAAGGACGTGGGACCTGGAGCCTGTTGTGAGAGTCCAGGCTTCCTGAGCCCAAGGCTGAGCTGAGCTGAGCAGGCACTGGCACCAGACCTGGGATTCCCCGGGGGCCTCCCTCTGTGCCGGGGACACCAGCTGCAAGGTCTTCTCTCAGGCCCCCATCTCCCTAGAACTTGCCTCTGTGATCGATCTTAGATCCTGACCGACAGCAATGGGGAAAAGGTGGGAGCAGAGGCCTGGTAAATCCCAGCCTGGTCTACTCCTGCCAGGGGTTCTTAAGGATGACAGCGCCCCCAGGACTGCGAGGGGGTGGCGGGGAGGTGGAGTGCCCGGGCTCCAGAAGCCAGTCCGTGAGCAAGGTCATCTTCTCGGAACCAAGGTCACAGGCTAGGCACAGAACAAAGAGCACCCAGGGGCTCTGATCTCAGAAGGGAAGCAGAAGACAGAGAGTGGACCCCATGGGAAGGTGGTGGCCCCGTGTGCTGCCACGTTTCAGGTGGCTCCTGACTGTCCCCCAGCAGATTGGCCTCCGCCGGTTTTATAGAAGTATTTTAACTTTGGGAATTGTAGGCACTTAATTATGGATGGTCATTTTCAGAAGGGTAGGAACTTCCTGCGATCAGACGACTCACATGTTTTGGCATTTTTCCTGCTGGGGCCAAGCAGAGTGCACCCTTTGCCCACCACCCAACAGCAGAGTTTTGCTGTGACAGCTTTGGTAAGCCCAAATGTGTTAGCAAGGAAGCATTCACCATGAACTTATGTGGAAAATTTGGTGGGCATTCCCAGACCCCCAAATCTTAGGCTTTTCTGATGCTTTAGCACCAATCTTGCTAATGGATGCACAAAATAAATCCAGGTAAAGCGCAGATGCTCACACAGGTCAGAGCTCTGGCAGCTGAATGTGGCGATGCTGAGCGTGGTTCCGGGGAAGGAGCTGGAGGGGCCCCGTCGCTGCTCGGAGTGCACGCTACCTCTGTAACGGCTCACTGCAAAGCAAATGCTGAATGCTCTGTTTCCTTGGCTTTTTTCATAAAAGCGGAAATCCTCTAGAATTTCCTTTGGGTACCAAAACAGGTACTAATGTAGGTCTTTTGTAAAAGTGAAGCGTGCAACGTGAACTTTAGAAAATGGGGCCTACCTGTATTAGCAGGTCTTTTAGGGTAGTAATTTCATTGCCAAGATGATAAAGAGCGGTAGGTTTAAGATTAACTGTCTGCCTTTAAGCTATTTTCCAAGTCATCTCTCTCCCTCTCTGCCTTCTAGAAATGAATCTGACATTCGTATTAGAAATGCCAAAGTCCCAGCCAAGACACAGTTTGGTGCCCATGAAGGTCAGCGTGCCCTGAATTTGGGTGATGACCTGCAGAGATCTGCCTGCCTCCTTCCCTGCGCATCAGGGACAGCCTACAGAGGGATGAGCCAGGGTGTCTGGCGCACAAATTCTGTCCTGGCTGTTCGGGCTCCAGATAACCCCGGGCACTGATGCTTCCATGACCGTGTGCACACCAGAGGCTAGACAGGCACTCCTGGCTCCTTTAAACATCATCTGCAGAGAACAATCAATGCCTTTCCACTGTGAGTTTAGAAGGCCTGAGACAGGGAAGTCCTTGTGGAAACGGGTTACCTGTTTCAGCACACACACACAAAAAATGCAACCTGAGCAAATAAGGGCCTAAAAGAAGTCAGTGCATGCCCTTGACGATTATGGCTTCACTTATGCATGGTCGTCTGACTACTGAGTCAAGATGGAGTAGCTTAAGGAACCTGGAGCGTGGAGTGAGAAGTCCTGGGTTCAAGGCCTATCTCTGCTACTCAGAGCCCTGGAATGGGTGACCACTTAAATTCTCCACATGTGATTTATCATCCGATATGATCAACTAATGCCATGTTTGTGCAGAGAAATGTAAATAATCTGTGCAGCACACTCAGTATTTGTAGGCTTTCCCCATGCTTTGGACCATGCAGGGCTGTGTAAGTAGCAGAGATGTACACGACCCCTCTTTGGCTTCTTTGTGACCAAGCTCCTCTTTGTCAAGCAGACTGGATAAGGTAAGGAGTAGAGATTTTATTTTTGTTGGGAAAGGGTAGATCCCAGTATCTCATAAATATTACCTCTCTATGTAAGGCATCTTATTCACTTGATCTGAAAAAGCAGAGGGGATCAAGGACTGCCACATAAACATTCATGATTTTATGTCGGACATCACAGGAGAGAGGCAGAGACACACCCAGGCTGGTGGTGAGGACACCACCACGGCTGGCAGCTGTGCAGCCGGCTTGCCGAGCACCAGCCCGTTTGGTTGGAGGATGGCAGACCCAAGGGCTGGTCTCCAGGAGGAAGGGGGAGTTATTGAGACACTGCAAATCCCAGGAAAGAAATTATAAAAAAAAGGAAATATGATAGTATTAGACTTCTCAGTACCAATGAATCATCACATAATGGTTTATCCAAATTAGTGAAATTACTATATGGGAATATGGTAGAAGAGGAAATCACTTTGCCAACATTTAAATAAACATTTAAGGAGATGGCAACGTGAGCAGGGCGGCAGAAATCTCCTACCAACACTATATTTATCCACGAAAACATAGCAAATACAACTATTTCTAAAAGAGAGACCACAATAGACAGGAAAGTGCACAGCATGCAGCTACACCTGAGAGGACTTGGCACCCCGCGAGGCGGTCATAAAGAGCCCAGCTGACATACGTGGCAACTACCAGCAACCACTTCTATAGCCATGAAAAGACAGAGGAACATGGTACAGACAAAGCTCTAGACCCAGACAACCCCAGAGAGGGAACATAAGGGATGGACATGCACAGTCTTCCTGAAAAATAATTCAGAATAAAAGTCATAACCATGCTGACGGACCTACAGAGAAATATGCAAGAGCTGAGGAAGGAAGTGAGGGAAGTGAGGAAAGACTATGCAGAAATCAGACAAGCCATCAACGGGCTTAACAGCAGACTGGATGAGATGCAAGAGACTGTTAATGGATTAGAAAATAGAGAACAGGAATATAGAGAAGCTGAGGCAGAGAGATAAAATGATCTCTAGGAATGAAAGAATATTAAGAGAACTGTGTGACCAATCCAAACGGAACAATATTCGCATTATAGGAGTACCAGAGGAAGAAGAGAGAGAAAAAGGGATAGAAAGTGTCTTTGAAGAAATAATTGCTGAAAACTTTCCCACGCTGGGGAAGGAAATAGTCTCACAGTCCACGGAAGCCCACAGATCTCCCAACACAAGGGACCCAAGGAAGACAACACCAAGACACATAATAATTCAGATGGCAAAGATCAAAGATAAGGACAGAGTATTAAAGGCAGCTAGAGAGAGAAAAAAGATCACCTACAAAGGAAAACCCATCAGACTATCATCAGACTTCTCAACAGAAACCTTACAGGCCAGAAGAGAATGGCATGATATATTTAATGTAATGAAACAGAAGGGCCTCGAACCAAGAATACTGTATCCAGCACGATTATCATTTAAATATGACGGAGGGATTAAACAATTCCCAGACAAACGAAAGTTGAGAGAGTTTGCCTCTCATAAACCACCACTACAGGATATCTTAAACGGACTGCTCTAGAGGGAAGCAGCCCTAAGGCTAAAAAGATGTCACCAGAGAAAATAAAATAATAGTAAAGAAAGCAGACCATCCAAATACTAACTAAAGGCAAAGAATAAAACACCTAATATATAAAGAATAGAGGAGGAAGAATAGGAAGGGAGAGATAAAGAAACATCAGACGGTGTTTACAATAACTTAACAAGAAAGTTAAGTTAGATTGTTAGATAGTAAAGAAGCAACCCTTGAACCTTTGGTAACCACGAATCTAAAGCCAGCAATGGCAATAAGTACATATCTATCAATAATCACCCTAAATGTAAATGGACTGAATGCACCAATCAAAAGACACAGAGTAACAGAGTGGATAAAAAAGCAAGACCCATCTATATGCTGCTTACAAGAGGCTCCCCTCAAACCCAAAGATATACACAGACTAAAAGTGAAGGGATGGAAAAAGATATTTCATGCAAACAACAAAGAGAAAAAAGCAGGTGTTGTAGTACTTGTATCAGACAAAATAGACTTCAAAACAAAGAAAGTAGCAAGAGATAAAGAAGGACATTACATAATGATAAAGTGGTCAGTCCAACAAGAAGATATAACCATTATAAATATATATACACCCAACACAGGAGCGCCAGCATATGTGAAACAAATACTAACAGAATTGAAGGAGGAAATAGAAAGCAATGCATTCATTTTAGGAGACTTCAACACACCACTCACTCCAAAGGACAGATCAACCAGACAGAAAATAAGTAAAGACACAGAGGCACTGAACAACACACTAGAACAGATGGACCTAACAGATATCTACAGAACTCTGCACCCAAAAGCAGCAGGATACACATTCTTCTCAAGTGCACATGGAACATTTTCCAGAATAGACCACATACTAGGCCACAAAAAGAACCTCAGTAAATTCAAAAATATTGAAATCTTACCAACCAACTTCTCAGATCACAAAGGTATAAAACTAGAAATAAATTATAGAAAGAAAATAAAAAGGCTCACAAATACATGGAGACTTAACAACATTCTCCTAATTAATCAATGGGTTAATGACCAAATCAGAACAGAAATCAAAGATTATATGCAGACTAAAGACAACAACACAAAGCCACAACTTCTGTGAGATGCAGCAAAGGCAGTTCTAAGAGGAAAGTATATAGCAATCCAGGCCTATTTAAAGAAGGAAGAACAATCCCAAATGAATAGTCTAAAGACACAATTACTAAAATTGGAAAAAGAAGAACAAAGGAGGCCCAAAGTCACCAGATGGAGGGGTGTCGTAAAGATCAGAGAAGAAGTAAATAGAATTGAGAAGAATAAAACAATAGAAAAAATCAATGAAACCAAGAGCTGGTTCTTTGAAAAAATAAACAAAATAGATAAACCCCTAGCCAGACTCATTAAGAGAAAAAGAGAATCTACACACATAAACAGAATCACAAATGAGAAAGGAAAAATCAGGACAGACCCCACAAAAATACAAAGAATTATAAGAGAATATTATGAGCATCTATATGGTAACAAACTGCAAAAGACAGAAGAAATGGACAACTTCTTAGAAAAATACAACCTTCCAAGACTGACCAAGCAAGAAACAGAAAAACTAAACAGACCAATCCCCAGCAATGAAATTGAATCAGTAATCAAAAAACTACCCAAGAACAAAACCCCCGGACCTGATGGATTCACCTTTGAATTCTACCAGACATATAGAGAAGAAATAACACCCATTCTCCTTAAAGTTTTCCAAAAAATAGAAGAGGAGGGAATACTTCCAAACTCTTTCTATGAAGCCAGCATTACTCTAATACCAAAACCGGGCAAAGAACTCACCAAAAAATAAAATTACAGACCAATATCCCTGATGAACGTAGATGAAAAATACTCAACAAAATATTAGCAAACCGAATTCAAAAATACATCAAGAGGATCATACACCATGATCAAGTGGGATTCATCCCAGGGATGCAAGGATGGTACAACATTCGAAAATTCATCAACATCACCCACCACATCAACAAAAAGAAGAATAAAAACCACATGATCATCTCCATAGATGCTGAAAAAGCATTTGACAAAATTCAGCATCCATTCATGATTAAAACTCTCAACAAAATGGGTATAGAACGCAAGTGCCTCAACATCATAAAGGCCATATATGACAAACCCACAGCTAACATCATACTTAACAGTGAGAAGCTGAAAGCTTTTCATCTAAGATCGGGAACAAGACAGGGATGTCCACTCTCTCCACTGTTTTTCAACATAGTACTGGAGGTCCTAGCCATGGCAATCAGACAAAACAAAGACATACAAGGCATCCAGATTGGTAAAGAAGAAGTCAAATTGTCACTATTTGGTGATGACATGATACTGTACATAAAAAACCCTAAAGACTCCACTCCAAAACTACTAGAACTAGTATCTGAATTCAGCAAAGTTGCAGGATACAAAATTAACACACAGAAATCTGTTGCTTTCCTATACACTAATGATGAACTAACAGAAAGAGAAATCAGAAAAACAATTCCATTCATAATTGCATCAAAAAGAATAAAATACCTAGGAATAAACCTAACAAAGGAAGTGAAAGACCTGTACTCTGAAAACTACAAGACACTCCTAGGAGAAATTAAAGAGGACACTAACAAATGGAAATGCATCCCATGCTCTTGGCTAGGAAGAATAAATATTGTCAAAATGGCTATACTACCTAAAGCAATCTACAGATTCAATGCAATCCCCATCAAACTACCAACAGCTTTCTTCAATGAACTGGAACAAATAATTCTAAAATTCATATGGAGCCAGAAAAGACCCCGAATACCCAAAGCAATCCTGAGAAGGGGGAATAAAATAGGGGGAACTTTGCTCCCTGACTTCAAGCTCTACTACAAAGCCACAGTAACCAAGGCAATTTGGTATTGGCACAAAAACAGACCCACAGACCAGTGGAACAGAATAGAAAATCCAAACATTAACCCAAACACCTACAGTCAATTAATATTTGATAAAGGAGCCCTGGATATACAATGGGGAGATGACAGCCTCTTCAGCAGCTGGTGTTGGAAAAACTGGACAGCTACATGTAAGAGAATGAAACTGGACTACTGTCTAACCCCATACACAAAGGTAAACTCAAGGTGGATCAAAGACCTGAATGTAAGTCATGAAACCATAAAACTCTTAGAAAAAACATAGGCAAAAATCTCTTGGACATAAACATGAGTGACTTCTTCATGAACATATCCCCCCGGGCAAGGGAAACAAAAGCAAAAATGAACAAGTGGGACTATATCAAGCTGAAAAGCTTCTGTACAGCAAAGGACACCATCAGTAGAACAAAAAGACATCCTACAATATGGGAAAATATATTCATAAATGACATATCTGATAAGGGGTTGACATGCAAAATATATAAAGAACTCACCACCTTTACAAACAAAAAGCAAATAATCCAATTAAGACATGGGCAGAGGACATGAAAAGACACTTCTCTAAAGAAGAAATTCAGATGGCCAACAGGCACATGAAAAGATCCTCCACATCGCTAATCATCAGAGAAATGCAGATTAAAACCACAATGAGATATCACCTCACACCAGTGAGGATGGCCAATATCCAAAACACAAACAACAAATGTTGGCGAGGATGTGGAGAAAAGGGAACCCTTCTACACTGCTGGTGGGAATGCAAATTAGTTCAACCATTGTGGAAAGTAGTATGGAGGTTCCTCAAAAAACTCAAAATAGAAATATCATTTGACCCAGGAATTCCACTCCTAGGAATTTACCCTAAGAACACAGCAGCCCAGTTTCAAAAAGACAGATGCACCCCTATGTTTATTGCAGCACTATTTACAATAGCCAAGAAATAGAAGCAGCCTAAGTGTCCATCAGTAGATGAATGGATAAAGAATAGGTGGTACATATACACAATGGAATATTATTCAGCCATAAGAAGAAAACAAATCCTACCATTTGCAACAACATGGATGGAGCTAGAGAGTATTATGCTCAGTGAAATAAGCCAAGCCGAAAAAGACAAGTATCAAATGATTTCACTCAAATGTGGAGTATAAGAACAAAGAACAAAACAGAAAGAACAAAACAGCAGCAGACTCACAGAACCCACGAATGGACTAATAGTTACAAAAGGGAAAGGGACTGGGGAGGATGGGTGGGAAGGGAGAGACAAGGGGGAAAAAGGGGCATTACGATTAGCAGATGTAATGGGGGGCACGGGGAGGGCTGCACAACTCAGAGAAGACAAGTAGTGATTCTATAGCATCTCACTACGCTGATGGACAGTGACTGTAATGGCATTGGTGGGGGGGACCTGATGAAGGGGGTAGTTTAATCACCATGGCATTGCACATGTAATTATACATTAATGATACCAAAATAAATTATTTAAAAAAAAAAACATTTAAGGCCATAACTTCTGTTTCTTGGGCTCAGGGTCTGCAATCTGAGGGTCAGTGGACACACTGGTTATAACAGCAGCCCAGCAATGCTGGGGCAGCAACACAGGGGGTCATGTTTGACTTGAAACGTGTGGATTCCTATATGACAATTGAAGCTTATAGTCCCAACAGGGAGTCTGACGTTCTCAGGAGAAAATAACGAGCAGTACCTTCACAGGGCTACTCCCCTGGCCCCAAGCTGTAGGAGCATCTTGACAACTTGCCGGCGTTGATGTAACTATTGGTGCTGATGGTTTACAGCTTGTGAGGCAGAGCTGCCTACTCCCAGGATGGACTGTGACACTGAACGTTCCAGGTGTCACCTCTGCAGCCTGGATCCTGCGTGAGCTCACCGAGCTTCTCACTCGCTGGGTCTGCAGGGAGGGAGCCCATGTAACCCTCCCTCCTGGCTGTGGCTCTGACGACCCACCCACACAGTAGCACTCAGGAAAGGCCCCTGCCAGCTCTGTCGAGAAATCCCCCCAATCCTGTCCCTTCCAATGGCTGTCACATACAGCTCAGGACGACGGTCTAAAGTCATGGGACAGGTGCCGACCCCAGCCAGGGAGGGAAACCCTGGGGGGCTGAGGAGAGAAGCTCTGAAGAGGAGATGGGAGGCCTTCTGAGAATTCCCTGCCCTGGGTGTTTTTCAAGGGGAGCCTTTTCATCAGAACGGCAGGAAGGACCCAGGACAAAACCTTGCATTTGACAAGGTGGTCACACGGGAAGGTGTAGCAATTGGGTGTATGTTCAGGAGCCGGTCCCCACAGACTGGGTGGGCCCAGCCCTGGACCGGAGTCCTGCCTGCTCCGCTGTCCACGGTTCGGAAGGACGCGGCTATGCAGATCAAACTGACCCCAGCCTGGTATCCGCCCCTCTGTCCTGGCCCTGCGACTGACCATGGGCGCTGTCCTCATGAGCGTTCCTAAACCCATTGAAGGCGATCCTGAGTCTGTAAGCTGAACCGTATCCGGGTTGTGGTGGTGGTGGGGAGGGGTATGTGTACGTGCACACTTTGATTCAGGTTTCTTTTAAAAAGAAATTTAAAATGTTCCATTGATACTTCTTAGAAGACACTTCAAAGTCAGCGAATTGCATCTCCATGGTTCTCAGTCACTCAAACCTTAAATAAGGGACCAAACCCAAGGGATTCTTGGGTTCCAGCTGCAGTTTTGTTGGCCAAATTTGAGCAACGTCCTGGTCATCCGTGGACAGACAGTAGCGAGTACACTGAGCGTGAACTGGGGCCTATCCTTGCCTGTGGTTTTGGGTCACCTCCATGCTGTCCACTGCAAGCGGCCGTCTGCACCATGGAGGGCCTGAGATGGGGAGACCAGAATGGCGCAGGAGGGTCCCCAGAGTCCCGGGCAGTTTGATTGTCACTGTCACCCTCCAGAGGTCTCGTCAGCCCAAACACCCACCCACACACACACACACACACGCACGCACACACACACACACACGCGCACACACACACACACACACACACACACACACACACACACACACACAC